>OZ023176.1:10997121-11059621 GCA_963678695.2 Diplodus puntazzo
TGTGCGTGTGTGTGTGTGTACAGTAGTTGATATTATGTGTACTGTATGTGTGTGTGTGTGTGAGTAGAAGTATGAGTGAGTGTATAGATCTACGTGGGATATTGATGACACCCTGCCGTTTTCCTGTGATTGCAACGCCGGCCCTGTCACCCCCGTGCTCTTATTATTGATGGTATCCCTCCGCCCCCTGACAACATGGCTAGATGAATGTGTATCCTTCCGCCTGTACTTCTCAAGGACCCCTGAAGGATAAGGAGGGTCTGTCTGAAGATTTCACTGACCTTCCCTCTTGTTACACACATGCCGGCATCGGACGCACATACACCCACGCTGGCAGGTCACACATACACATACTGAGTGCCCATATGCTTTCTCTGACCTTAATGGCTGACCTGCCCGCTGTCCCTCTTTAGCTTGCACAGATAAAAAAAAAAAGAAAAGAAAAACTGCACATACACACACATACACACTCAAGGACACACAGAGCAAGAGATCAGCCATGCTTCAAACAATTTCTGCAAAATCAAAAGAATAGCACGCTTCAAAGACCAGTGCTTCATTTCTGTAGCAGCAGCCTCCATCTCTCACTCCCTCTCGTTTTTTCTCCTCTCACTCAATGTCTCTCTATCTCTTGTCTCTCACTCGCTGTCCTGGTTGCTGTCTATATATTTCTGACTGTGGATCCATCAACCGAACTTGTCCACACTCACCTGGCTCAAGGGATTGTGGGTAGTCCTGAGGTGGCTGTCCCTCCCCTCTGTCACTGCCCCTCTCCAGCCCCTTAGAGAGGTGCGAAGGAGCAGGGCTGAGGGCTGGGGAGCGGGGCGCCGCCGCGGCAGGGCTCGGTGCAGGGGTCAGAGGGTTGGGCGGGTGCGGCCGCCTGGACGGGGAGTGGTAGCAAGGTGACTGACGGCTGCTGGGACACATCCCCGGGGACGGCGTGGGTGTCTTGGGCGGAGGAGGGGTGTGTGAAAAGGGTTTGCCTACGTGAGAGGAGGCGCTGGATGAAGAGGAGGAAGAAGAAGAGGAGGGAGTTCTGGAGGTGTGAGATTCGTGAGGAGAGTCTTCGATGGTGATGGCGTGTTCCTCGTGTTTTCTCTGTGAAAGACGAATAAAATACCATCTTAAAGAAGGATGTTCAGGTTTTTGTATACCAGTACTTTAGCACAATTTTGAGGTAGTTGCTCTTGACTTGATTAGGTCTATTTTCTGCAACTTCATATTTCCACTTCTGCATTTTGAAGGAATACATTGTACTTTTTACTCCAGTACACTTTATTGAATACCCTAGCTACTGCGCAGAATTACTAGCTACTGCGCAGATCACATGCTGCATCAAAACCAAAGTGAAAACATTTCAAATGTATTCATTTTTTCAGCAATGGGAAAATAAAAAAATAACGGGGGATGCAGCAGTTTGCTTTGAATAAATAGATGAAGAGCTGGTAAAACACAATCCACAAAGGCACAATTACCAAAAAAACCCTCTGACAGAGAAGCCACGGAAAAAGAAATCAGTGTCAGCCACACGGTTCGATTGCCAAATGATCTGGCAATGTGAGAGTGCAAAAGCAGCACACCAACGCCTCAGTTACAACTTTTGCCAAGACAAGAAGAGGAAGTCATTGGCTCAAATGATTATTACTGAGTGGGTTTCTTGCATATGCTCTTCTTTCAGTGTTTAGAAATCAGGGCTGCTATGACTATTGGTAGTGCATTCAAGGAAGATGTTTTGCGTAAGATCTCAATATTTCCACACTTCCTCATTTGGCAATTTCGTAACAGCGTTTCACAAGTGTAAACTAAAATGAAAACTCTCTCCGAATACAGCTGGGTCATATTAGTGTTACCTGTAAGGAGTGACGCTGCATGTGCTCCATGGCTCGCTGCTGCTGCTGCTGCTGCTGCTGCTGCTGCTGGTGCTGCTGCTGGTGCTGATGCTGCAGGGCGTACAGGTCCTGTTGCCGTAGGAATGAGGAGCGGGAGTAGACGGGGTGGTGCTGCAGGTGAGAGGGAGGGCCCCTGCCTCCATACACAGGGGGCCACAGGCCCGACTGCTCCAGAACGTCTATAGTGGGAAACACAGAGAGACGATTAGAGATAAGAGATTTTTGGGGGGCATTTTGTTTGTTGTGAATAAGAAGAAAGTAACTTCTATATTGACTTTCGAATGTATTTTTTATTTATTTTCTTATGTTGGGAAACACATCTTCCTAAAAGCTCCAACCAAGCATCATAAGAATTCAAATATTCACACACACACACACACACACACACACACACACACACACACACACACACACACACACACACACACACACACACAGACACATCCCTCCTTGGCTGCCTTGTCGCTGGGAACCTTTGTTCTGTGAGATTAGCCTGAGTGGGCTAATGTTTCCCAGGGGAAGGGTTCAGTGGATGCACTTCCCCTCTCTGCAGGAACTCCCACGGAGTGAGGCAAGGGAGGCGGGAGATAATTAAATTTCACAGCCTGTTTGCAAGGCAGCGTTGACACACACACACACACAGACACAGACACACACACCGACACACACACACACACACACACACACACACACACACACACACACACACACACACAAACGCACATACAAACATACACACACTCACACACTTCTTTCTCTCTCCAGCAATGGCTGAGATGTACAACACAACCCTTAACACTGAGTGATATCTCATGTAGTTCCAGACATGAACACAACTACCTTTAGACGTCCACATACACGCACACATCGTCACACACAAAGTCCGGTCCATACACACCAGTGCTCCACCACAAAAGAGATGCACGCCAGTTAAAATGGTTTGCATAACACCGGGCACGTGCTGAGGGGGTGGGGGGGAGCAATGGAATAGCTGCTCCCATTAACGAAGCTATAAAACACGGTCCCTCTGACAGAGGGACTTAGTTGAGCATTATATTATGATTAGCCAATGATACTAAAACTCTGGGAGAGAAATGGCAGCGGCTCCGATGGTACAAATGGAGGGAAGGCGGCAGTAAGTATGGCTGCCCAGCAATGCATACAGGCTCTGTTGGATGTGTGTATGTGTGCATGATTTGGTGTAAAGGGATGCTCAGCATACCTAGGTGATGATGAGGCCCGGGCTCTGTCGGAAGAACCACCAGCGGGGAGTTGGGATCTTGAGTGAGCGACCCCAAGACGGGCTGCAGAGGACTGGGCAGACCTGGCGGGAAGCCGGGACTCATTCCCACGTGGCCCAGACCTGGAATAAAGATAATCACAGTCAAATGAGAGAAACATTTGAATACTTATTTGAATACTCCAATAAGATAGGGCTGTGCTTAGTGGGTAAATATTGGGATGCACTCTACAAACAAAACCTAAAGAGGAAACTGTTGGTGCCTGTACTGAGGAGCAAGAGTAATGTGAAACTTCAGTTAAATGTGTTTATTGTATAATTATCTTGTTTATGAAACACTTTGAGAAAACAACCGGTTTCGACCTCTGCAAGTCTTTATCGGGGTTTGAACCCTCCATATTAAATTCTTATCTTAACCTCAAACAAAAGGGCTCTGGAGTTTAGTTCAAGACCAGTCAGGATCACGACTGCAGGGATATTACTGAATTGTTTAATGCATACTGTACTTAAAGATGGCTTCCAAGAGAAAATAAGTAAACTAGAAAACCTGTAAACCTGTTTCCACATTTTACTGCAAGTGTGTCATATCGTGTGGGACTCTGTCTCGCCATGTTTTGGACTCGATCTTGACTTAGTCCCAACCCTTCAAAGTCTCGGTCTTGTCTTGGTCTTGTTACTCTCTGGTCTTGGTTATGACTCGGTTTTGGTTGGTCTTGACTACACCACTGAGGCCAGTGACAATGTTATGGTGGTTATCTTTCAAACTCAACCCCAGCTGAACAATGTTTGGGCACTGCTTGAATGGAAGCAGGAAGAGAAGTATTTAAACACCAACATCCTGGACTTCAACTTCAATCATAGCATTGCGCCTAAAATCTGGCAAAAATTAGCATAACCCCAGAGGTACCATGTTTCTATCGCTGCTAATTGGAGCTGGAGTTGATAAATACTTGTGACTAGCGTCATAAGTCATGAGTCATTTTACTTGGGAAGGAATGTTGATTGTATCCTTTACCAATGAAGACAACAAGTGTTTTTACATTTACTGTTCTGAACACCTCAGTTTTTCTCAAGCAAATGTCTCCAAAAAATAAATAAAGGACCCCTGTATTCAGCATTAATAACAATGGAACCATGGTTGAACACAAGAACGAAAAAAAAGAGTTAAAAAAAAGTATCAATATGATATCCTAAAAAACCTCCCACATAACGCCTACACTGACTGTCACTAGATGTCAACAGAACGATAAAAAATATTATCCGGAAAATAACATGTTGGCGACATGAAGCAAAAATCCACTCGACTTACTGTATGAATGCCCCATCCAGAGGGAGGGACTTCCTGTCCTTTGCATCCAGTGGTGGTGAGCGTGTGCAGCAGGGTCGCCCCCCAACTGACCGGCCCCTCCGGTAACCAAAAGGTGAGAGGTCAGGTCACCATGGCAACTACTGGAAGGGTGGATCCTGGCGAACTCCACGCGATCCTTGTTTTCCCTGTCGTGAGGGTACTCTGTCATTACCTTGATTATCCCTCACATTGTCATCATCATCATCATCATCATCCTCATGGCAGTCATTATGATCATTATCTTCATCCATGTCATTTTCATCACCACTACCACCATTATGATCATCAAGAAAAGGAAATATGACGGCAACAGGAACAGCCATCATCTTGCGCCTCGTCTATGAGTTCTCATTATGTGTTTTCTTCCCTTAATATGACTACATAATAAGAGCCTGATACTTCAGAGACATCCGTATTAGTCCCCATAACATTAATGCACCACATCTAGGAGAGAGAGAGAGTGAGGGGGTGCAGAGAAACCACATCAAAGGGTGAGAAGAGTAAATGGAGTGAGGGGATGAGAGAAAAGAGAAGCAGAGCCTCCGACTGGCAGAGAGAAGCCGAGAGAATAAAAGAAGTGCAGCTTATCAGATGAGAGGAAAAAATACAAAAAGATGCTACCTACTGCATGTGTGCGTATGTGTCTGTGAGTGTGCGTTCAGACGTGTCGGTGTTTGTGAATCTACCTGATGATCATCTCTCTGTCTCTGTCCAGGTGATGTAGGCTGATCTGTTCTTCTGTCATCCTCTTCCTCTCCTCTGCTTCCCGACCAAGAGGATACACAGGGCGTGACACACCTGAATTATAAACCAAAGTAACAATGCAACGGTCAGGCACCAATCAAAGACATCACGAGATGACAATGTTTCATGTTACTTCTGAGAAAACAAATCACTGAAGACACAATGTTTTGCGGTTCTACATGCAAGTCTACACGCAGAAACCTTGTACAAATAGTGTCATATACGATTTTCATGTCATGCCAGAAAATGCACATTCATTGCATACTGCTCAACATGCCTCATATATTTCTAGGATTTAAAGTTATGTTCCACATTTCCCAGGAGGCCTAGCTAACGCTTTATAACAACCATCATTATGAAAGGGAACATTTTAAGTTAATTAATTAACTAATGATTCTTTAGTTGATAGTTATTTCACCGTTAACAAACACTGAAATGCAAGAACCAGGAAATGTAAGATACTGAACAACAATCAATAGCTGCTCTCAAGTGTTTAATCCAGGGTTGGCACAGTTTCTTATGAATAAGATTCAAGCACTTTCAAGGCCCTCAGTCAAAAATATCAAGGCTCTCAAAGCCTTTATCATCACATCGTAATTACTAGAAATGCAATTGGGAAAATGTTTATTGTATTTTCTTGAGCATTCTGATTTAATGCTTATTAATTTCGACCCAAGAAAACAATGAAAAACAATGTCTGCACAAATATTAAAAGATTTTTGGTTTACATGAGTGATTGTGTAGAAAAAACACCAGTTTATATTGAAAATCAAACATTTTTCAAGATGTATATTCATATTCAAGCATAATCCCAACCTTTGAAAAAAAATAATACAGGTTAAAGTGAAGCATTTCCCAATTTTGAAGGCTTTGCCCAAATCCTGTTAATCCTGGATTTTTCCCTTAATGCAGTCGAGAGCACAGAAATAGCATTGACTTGCAGTACGAGCAGCATAAATGATGTCTGACCTTTCATGCTGGGCAGCACCCTGCCCTGTCTGCTGTGTCCAGGGGTGTTGTCTGGGGAACGATGGGGCGGCCTGGCGACCGCAACCGCAATACCCACCGGAGGCTGTCGCACCTCCCCTTCACCTGCCTCCCCCGCCTCCTTCCCACCTCTGTCTCCCCTCTCACCCTCGTTAGTGGATCCTCGACGAGGAGGGAGCGACTGTTTGGGAGGGTCTTGCAGGGAGGTGTTGTTTTTAACTCCACCTCTGTCCCCCTTCTCTGATCTCTCTCCACCCTGCTTTAGGCAGCCCAGACCTCCAAAGGGGCCTCGCTGTGGCAGCAGCAAAGGTTGCTGGGAGCTGTAGTTCATTAGGTTCTTCATGGCACTGCCCTCACCCTCAGTGGTGTGTGATGAGGAGCGGGATAGAGGTGGAGGCTGTTGAGAATGGGGCTGGTTCTGGTCACTATTTGGAGCTCTGTTGCTGAGCCCTCTTACTTCACCATTACCAACTGATGCATGATGGGAGGCTTTTCTCTGGTCCTCTTGGTAGCCCCCTCGAGCCCCCCAGGAAGGTGTTGTCTGAGCCCCGTCCCTTCCCCTCTCCTCTGTACTCGCTCCATGCTGCTGATGCCGTATCCTTGCAACTTTTTGCCCCTCCCTGTGAGCCACTGACCCCATCCTCCCATCAGGATGAGGAGCTGAGTGGGAACAGTCCCTGAAGGGAGGGGTGCTGGTGTCTGGGCCATTCTTGGGCGTAGCCTGTCCGGCACCAGGGTGTGTCGCCTGGGCATCTAGTGGGAGTGATGGACGATAAACATCATCCATGACCTCTACATCTCTGAAAGATGAAGATGCTTCAAGGCTGCAGGACCGCAGCTCAGGCTGAGAGCTCCCATTGGAGCTGGGTTTGTGGAAGTGCTGCGTCTGGTGGCTCCAGTCTGGAGGTTTGTCAGCCTTGCCATATCCCAGCTGCTGCTGGTGTGGCTGGGACTTGTCCTTCTTCTGGCAACTGCTAAGTCGGCTGAGGTGATGAGTTGGGCTTTCATAAGCTCCTTCTCCACTCTTGTCCTCTGCCTTTCTCCCACCTCCTCCTGCTCCACGACAGTCAGTGGATGCCAGGTCTCCCAGTGGTCCAACTGAGGGCACGTACGTTGGGCCAATGACTTTTGCCTCCCTGGCAGATCCTCCAGGGGTGGATGCCAGGTCTTTGGATGGCGTCAGTGTAAGAGGGCTTGGGGGACAGTAAAACTCAGGATGAGGATGGTGATGTGCATGGTGTAGCCACCCTCCTGCCACTGTGGAGCCCATGTGCAGGGCATGAGAAGGAGGTGGCGGAGGGGGAGGAGGCGGCATGGAGTAGGAGGCCACAGAGTGGGGGGTTGGAGGTGCCAAGATGGCTGTCACTGCAGCTGCACCTCTTCGCATACATTCATTGGAAGAGGCTGAAGATTCACTGATCTTCATCTCCCCATTTATGGGTCCATCCTTGGAACACCGCCGGCCACCTCCAGATGGAGGTCTACTCACCCCACCACCACTGCAGCTGCTCAGTGTGCCTCCCTTTCCTCCAGAGCCAGTCTCTGCTACTGAACCACCAGATAGTTTACAGGCACTCATATGTTTTGTCTCCTGACTGCCTGAGTCATTGTCTCTGTACTCCTTGTGTCGCTCCAGAGGGTGTCTGTGGTCCTCCTCCCTGCCCTGCAGTGCAAGGTGAGGAAGGAGGGCATGGTGGGGGTGGGGGTAAGCTTGGTGGTGGTGGCTGGACGGAGTAGTTGCAGAGTTCGCCTGATGAGAATGGTGATGTTGAAGCGGATGCTGTTTGTCTTTGCTCTCCTGGTGCCGCTCCTTGCTGCTCGATCGCTCCTTCATTTTGGACGCGGATGAAACTGATTTCTCACCCGCATCCTTGGTGCTTTTGCCACTTCCTCCCCCATTGTCTGTCTCTCGGCTGCAGGAGCCGAGCGGGTGGCCCGGGGCAGTCCTGGACAGCGGAGGGAGGCTGTGAGAGGTGGAGAGCAGAGGGGGCTGGGGAGGAAGGCCTCTCAGGTAGAAGTGATCTGGGATGAGAAGAGAAGTGGATCTTTAAAGTTGTCGGTTTCAAGAAATTTAGAGAAACATCAATGTTTGTAGGAAAACAAATACGTTTTAAACAATTTTATTCAAATTACAATGTTTTAAAATGTGTCCCTGTGATATCTTGCTTTGCGAAATTGAAAAGCTTTTCTCCTACGGCGAACGCAGATTAGACAGTTTGGGCAAGTGTAAATATAGCACACACACACCAATGCCTACCTTTTTGTGTTTCATAGAAGCGGTGCTGTCCATACAGACCATTGCTATGGTGGTCCAGGGGACTCATGGGGAGAAAAGGAGAAGCGAGACTTCCTGAATAGCTGGGGTACCCTGTCAAAGGGAGGGAGAGAAAGAATTGATGTTTCTCCACAGCGTTGACATTCAGCAGCCCTCTAAACAAACAGTTTATCTCTACAATCTATCATGAAATGGGGCCATTTTGGAAAACACAGGAAAAAAAAACACAGCCAGTTAGTGCAACATAAATGCACTTTTTTGCACAAACATGCCACATCAGTTGACATTATTTACAGTGGATAAAGTGGTGACAAAAACCACAGCCGACAGCTACTGCCAAATGTTAACAGCATTAAACTGCATGGAATTTGCTCTTCTACAAAACACATTTTTCCCAAACCCAAGACAAATAGCATCAAGCTCCGCAACCCCCCCCCCAACACACACACACACTCACACACTCACACACACACACACACACACACACACACACACACACACACACACACAGTCCTCCCAGGAGGTCACTGGGAGGTCACTGGTCGTTCCACTCTGTTCCTCGTCTTCAAGGACGTTGAACTGCATCATAGGATAGAGGAGGTCTTAGTGCTTGTGTTGATGAGGGTGGACGAGTGAGGGTCGGTGTGGGTGTGTGGGGTTGTGGCTGAGAGGGGGGTGTTATTGGAAGGGGGGGGGAACTTACCACAGGTCCATGCACATACACAAGTACACAACCACACATATGCATGGGAGGCACACAACTCCACATTATGGGACCAAAAGGCTTAGATTGCCTGTGTGTGTGTGTGTGTGTGTGTGTGTGTGTGTGTGTGTGTGTGTGTGTGTGTGTGTGTGTGTGTGTGTGTGTGTGTGTGTTCTCCAGCAGCTGGTTTCATGCCCCACAGAGTGTCCTTGCCGGCCCGTTAATTGGCAGCCGTTAAAAGTTTAACGGTGGTGGCCAAAGTAAACAGCACTCCATAAAAACTCATCCTACGCATTCCACAGTCGCACTGCAAAACCACCAACACCCCCTCACTGCTCCCAGCATGTGTGTGGGGTGGACTCAGTGTGTCTGCGTGCTCATGCCGCAATGTAAATGCATGAATGTGTACACTGTGTGTGTGTGTGTGTGGGAGTGAGTGTGCGTCTGATTACTCTGACTGGTTAACAACCAGTGAATCTAAATGGCGACAATTAGCCAAAAGGCTCTATCAGCCATCTAAAGCCAATCCCCCGGGTAATGATGAGTGATAAAACTCAGAGGGGAGGGAGCGAGGGATGGTGGGGAGATGAGAAAGAAGAAGAAGAGGGGAACAAAGACGGCAAAGAGGGTGAAAGAAGGAAGGGAAGAAGGGATAGAGGAGGCTGGCGATTGAAGGAACGATGTAAAGACGGTTAAAGTAAAGGAGACACCAGAAGAACAGGGCTGTCAGTATGATAAGCCCCCAATCTGGAGCTGCTGTGAGGCGTATGGAGAGAGGAGTGTGTGTGTTGCGGAGACTCTGTGTGCGTGTGTGTGTGTGTGTGTGTGTGTGTGTGTGTGTGTGTGTATGTATCTGAGAGGGGGAGGGGGTGGAAGATGAAGGAGGAAGTGAAAGGGAAGTGGAGAGCTTTGAGATGGATGAGATGAGAGGAAAGAGGAAATGGAGGTAAGGAGAGGAGCGAGAGCACATGAGAGAGTGGACAAAAAACAAGGACAGGTGTGGAAGAGGGAGAGCGGGTGAGGGTGTGTGTGTGTGTGATTCAGAGAGAAAAGGAGAGAGGGAAAGAAAGGCATACGCGTGTGTGTGAGGGAATATGTGCTGTTTTTCAAACAACTGTGCATTTCTTCGTGAATATGTCTTATCTGTGACAATGTGTGTGTCTATAGAGTGTGTGTGATTGAGTGTGTGTGTGTGTGTGTGTGTGTGTGTGTGTGTGTGTGTGTGTGTGTGTGTATCAGCCAGGTTTCTTCTCTCTGTGCTGGCTACGTTCCACTCTCTGGACCGTGGCCAGCTGGCAGACCGCCTACCGGAGCTCCCTGGCTTGAATTCTTAAAAACAATCATTTGTAGTGTGTGTGCGCGTGCTCGTGCATGTGAGTGTATGCGATTGTGTGTGTGTGCAGACATCAAAGCCAAGCCACACAGACACAAAATCTGTCTGATAGGCACACACACACACACACACATAGTCTTGCTCTCTGTTGCGTTCACGTCGAAGTCCTGCCTCCGACTCTTTCTATGAATCTGATTTAAGACACGAGTCACTCCGGGCGACATTAGCGCTCATTTTCAGGACTTAACTGTTGCTATTTATCGCTCGATGAGCTGCAAATGAGGCAGTTGTACAAACAAAACTCTTGTCTCCTCTCAAGCTTTAAAGCTGCATCAGGAGAGATTTCGGCGTAAAAACACAGCTCTTATGAGTTTGTCTCAGGAGCTTAAAATCACAAATTTGCGTGGAGAATTGTCCTGTCTGCACGAGTGAGAGGCAGCGTGTTCGACTTATTTGTCCAAATTAAATTCTGGTGTGTACACTTCTCTACCAACAGGATGTGACAGATTAAAATTCAGAGGAGGGGGGAATAAACACTGCCCCATAAACAGCTGCTTCCTCCAGAGAAAGTTGGACTTTTTCTCTAAATTACCTCAGCGGGATTTTCTTGGTTGCGTCCAAAATGTTGCATTTGTTTGGCAAATGGTTTGAGGGATAGCAGGCAGGGTGCTGTCAGATAAGTCAGAAGAATCCTTTTTCCCCGTAGACATTTTCATATGTCATACCAGGAACCAACAACATTAATGATGACTCCGCTTCAGCGACACCATCAAAACTGACTCATCTGACTGGAATGCAGCCATTATCAATGTTATTGTTCACACCTGGCCATTTCCTGCTACGAGCTGGTTAAAGAGCGTTGCTTTGTATGCAGGGCTGCCCGTAAGGCGGGAAAAAGGGGCAAAGCTTTCTGGGGCCCAGCTGGTAGGGGGTCTCATGGAGGCCTGCAATAATCCTAATAATGAAATCTACTTTAAACCAAACCATTACTAATAAAAACAAGGAAATAAACATTTTCTTTATTATTGCATTGGTCAACATAGCTGGTATTAGCTGCCCACAATCAACAGTGCATTGTGGGCAGCTGGTCACATGAACAGAGACATTTACTGATCTAAACTAACTACTCGCTAATGCTGGAGTAAATTCCTAACTTTCCTAATTCCTAATTCCTAAACCTGAAGGATGCTAGAAAAGAAAGGAGACGTTGTGCATGCTTGACCAACGCAGGCTACACCCTCTGATGACCATGAAAACACTTACTGGCAGCAACTGATTGGACAAATACCACACATGAGCTGTCTGGCCCTGGAATTGCGAATCGGACCGACGCAGCTCGTTAGGAAACTTTCTCTTTTATTACAAGAATAGTTCACTGAAATGTGCGCGAGAAAAAAGCCATGCAGTTGCTTAATCTGTCTTCATTTTTACTTGACAACGGTTAGTTTTTTTCCAGGAGCTTCCAGAGGCGGCAAAGCCGCGCTGCAGACCCCTGATTAGCATAAAGTAGTCGAGACTTCAACACCGTATTTCAATAGAAAGCCGAATGCATTGCATGGCTGCTTACATGACAATGAATGGGAAGTGTAGAAACAACGGTTCCCGTGGACACGTAGCAATAGACTAAAATTATAATGTCACAAGCAACATTTCAGTCTGGCTGAAGAGGCAAACGCCATTCGCTGGAGCCTTTCAGGGGACCAGCCATTTTTCTGTGGGCGACCCTGTTTCTATGATATCAAAGACAACAAATAAAATTAACGTCTGTACCGAAAGCTGGCTCCATTTAATTCCTTTGGAGACGCCGCACACCTTCCCAGTCCGATACCACTGACTGAATCGTTCTCTCGCTCGCGTTTTGTGAAGAACTGGTGAAACGTGAAATTCGGAATCGAGACCGTTTTCAGTTAGTTGAGAAATACGGCCTGTGGCGGAAGCTGTTTTTCTGTCAAAGTCGTTTTGGAGGTTATCTCTTTAGACCCATCTTGCTGTCAAAAGAGAAATCCTCTTACACGCACACACACACACGTATACAGAAACACAAGCACACACATACCTGAAAGGGACAGATAACTAAGTCTAGCTCACACTTTGACCACAAACGGTTAACAGTCGAAAGAGGACATGATGCATGTGGATGCGCAGGTTTTTTTTGTGTGTGTGTGTGTGCGTGTGTGTGTCTGATCAGGAAGGGGGCCGTTGGAGGTCGGTTAGCACAGAAGGGGCCCCGAGGGTGGGGCTGCGGTCAGAGGGGGAGTGTGCTGTGAAGAGGGAGAGGATGGTGGAGATGGAGGTAAGTTTCAGTGTGTGTGTGTGTGTGTGCGTGTGTGTTTATGTATGGGGGATGTGGGACCTCATGAAACTTAAAACTCACCCCTAAAAAGAGAGTAGGGGTTAGGGCTAGAGAGATGATTGAGTGAAAGTAAAAGAGCCTGAAGCTGAATTATAATGTGATTTTTTTCCTTTTTTTTTACTCTCTGAAAATGTGTGTATTTGCATTTTTTTGTTTGTTTGTTTATGGGTTGGGACAAGAGGAAGAGGAAGTATTTGGTCGTGCACCAGTTTTGAAAGTGTCACGGTGCTCAAGCTCTGAACTAAAAAAAAACAGCCACAAACTCAAAGCCACACGCTTGCTGACATACAGAGTCAGACAAGAGTGTGTGTGTGTGTGTGTGTGTCTGTGTGTGTGTGTGTGTGTGTGTGTGTGTGTGTGCACGTGTGTGTGTGTGCGTGCATGCATGTGTGTGTGTGTGTGTGTGTGTGTGTATGTGTGTGAGTGCCTGCGTGTGTTTCTATAAGTAGCATCATCTGAGGCATCACTGCTGCGCGTGTTTGGCCTCAGCTCAGTGTTGGTTAAACCACTTAATGGCTCCATCTCGATCTAATCCCAAACCAAGACCCTGGATTAACCAGAGACCCCAGCACTCTCGGCTGCCTGCTGCATGTGTGTGTGAGTGTGTGTGTGTGTGTGTGTGTGTGTGTGTGTGTGTGTGTGTGTGTGTGTGCATGCACGCGTGTGTCTTACCTTCATGTGAATGCGGGAACCAGATAGGGGAAGCCCTCGAATGGGGTCCAGCCCTGTAAGAGGGGGAGGAGGGAGAGGCGGCGGGTCCCGAGGGGTGAGGAGGGTGGGAAGGCGCGGACCCCATACTGCTGGCCAGGAAGGAACCCATGAAGGAAGCACCTGAGAGACACAAAGGGCTCGAGGTTAGGGAGATGGTCGCTGATATGAATTTATGCTAGCGAAGGGAGGGGGCGTACTGAGGTGCCAATGAGCAAGCAAAACCACAGAAGAAGTACTGAAAAGCCAGAGCAGATGTGCAATCAAACTTCCTCAGAAGCTAAAAAAGGAAATGTATAAATGAGAAACGCTTCACGCTTTTCACACTTATTTGAAAATGCATGCCTGTTATTAAATCCTGTGACTGTGATTTAAATTCACTCCCTGATGTACAGTATGTGTCACTTGTTGCTTGCAAACATGAATTCGCCATCGATAAAGGTTACGTGGCAGCGGACACGGTAATCTTCATCTTTGAAACATAATACACAGCAGGGCTAAACCATATTTTCCTACAACATCGTAACACGAGTCAGTGTTTTTCCGATATCACTTAAATATAACATTTTCAGAAACAAGAGCCCAGCAGGTGTTTCTGGCTGGATTTATCTCCTGTCGGAAAGTAAAAAGTCAGACAGATCTGGATGGTATTAATATGACTGAGTAGTGCTGTAAAAAATGAAATATCCTGACCTGCCCCAGAGAAATTAATCCCTTCAAGCTACATTCACACTGCAGCTGGAAGTGTCCCAATTCTGATTGTTTCTCCTCACATGTGACACACATATCTGACTTTTTTTTTTTTTCTGTTTAAATTATGATCAGGAAAAAAGCTTCAAGGTGACTGAACGGTTATAAACTGGGGCCTGAGGCATGTGACTGACAGTCAACTTTTACTTGAATAAGAATTTGTAGATGTAACTTTCACCTGAGCATGTTATTGTTTTGGTGCGAGTCGCCGTTAGCACTGACCTCAAACGATAACCATGATTTGATTTTCAGCCCCATGGTGGCAGTTTCATCTGTAATTCTACTAAAGCTGTAATGTACTGGAAGAAGGTGGGAAGGAAGAATAAAATAAGTAAGTAATTTTAATCATTTACACCACTCATCGTCCCAATTGTGTGATGAAAACTGTAAATGAATGAGGTGGCATGCTATCCAGAATCACACACGCTGGCATGCTATCCAACATCAACACCAGCACTGTTTTGTTCAGTGTAATGAGGACTGTGGCCCCAGCAGCTCCAGTAGGTTGATTGGTTGATTTAACTCTGGTTGGGTACATACATGAAGTGTAAAGGAAACCACCTCACATATACATCTGAGCGACTTAGAGGCCCATAGAGGCATAATTCTAACTGTAGCTGAGTGCAGCTCCTCACAACACATTACCCACATCCAGACTTTCTATTTTGAATGTTACTGACAAAGATCTGGAAACCCAAGTCCAAGATCCCCAACATGCGATGCATCCAGATTTTCTACAGCCTATGATCATGGAAACTACATTTACATCTGCCATTGCTTGACCAATCACATTCAGGGATGCAGTGTGGAACCTGAAATATAAACCCCCCCTTCTACCTCTTAGATGGTAATGAGACCGAGCTTCACATGTTCGACCTCGTCTTGTTACAGTTTCGGTAAACCGAGCGAGCAGGCTCAGTTCAGTTTGGCTCGGTTTGAATGCGTCTCCGCTCATCAGCGTGCTCTCATTTAGCGGAACAACCCGAACAGTTGTAGGGGAAGGAGGAAACAAATCCATGGGGAATCAGGTAATTAGTCACTGGATGGAAGGAGGGAGAGAGGGAGAGGAGAGGTAGCGGGTTGGGTCGTTACCCATAAATGTTGCCTCGCATCAGAGACAGACGATTACCACAACCACAACAGTCCACGTTTGAGTCACACGCACATGCACACACACACGCACGCACACACATATACATATACGAATACACACACGTACAGTACCCTCACCTCAACCACGACTCGACGCCCTAACGACCACAACCACAAGTGCCTTCAACTGTCTGCCAATCTCTCTCTCACACACACATACACACACACACACACACACACACACACAGACAGACACACACACACACACACACACACACACACAGACAGACAGACACACATACACACACACAGTGACACACACACACACACACACTAGAAAGAGGGCATGGGATAAATCAAGAGATAAATGGAGCAGTGGTGTGTATTAAGAGACAAATCAGAAAGAGGTGTGTGTGTCTATTTATACAGCTGGATCAGAGGCAACAACACACACACACACACACACACTGTACTCAATTTGAAAGTAGAAATCCCTCCATCTTTCGCTCTTGATATTTTCATTCTCTGCTGTCATAATAAATTTGGAGGACCGAGGAGAAAAAAAAAAAAAACTCGTCCACAAACTTTTCCTTCCAGACATTTATTTTCTCTTCCTCCGTCTCTCTTTCGCTCTCTCTCTCGCGCGCAGACAGGATATTTTTACAGCGTTTTTCTTTTTTTTTTTCTTCCTCCAAATCCTCTTCTCGTGTACAACTGTAGATCAGTGGCCTTTCAGCCAGTCATAATAAAACACAGCTCATATAAGACTCAGGCTGGTTTCACAAGGCCCCCTGGCAGCGCAGACGCTCTCACAGACACACACACACACACACACACACACACACACACACACACACATCAAATAGAGACCGATACACACACACACACACAATCACACACACGGCTCACTGTACCTCATCTACTGCAACAGACAAAAGAAAAGAGGGCCAGTTTTCAGCTGAGCGGCCATGCATTTCTGAAATTACATGAAGCGTCTTCAAAGGCCCATAAAACTGAACTTGTACAGAAGAAGACGTTTCAAAAATTAGCCACACTGATTTCAAACAGTAGTCATATTGATTGGTAAATTCGGTGGAATTCCTTGTTGACTTTCTTCCCACTCTTTCATCTCCACCCATCCCCCCATTCCCCCATCTTTTTTCCATTTACTCAGTCCTTTCCCTTTCTCCTCTCTCCCCCCCTCCATCCAGTCCCTTTTCCTGTCACCTCCCTCCCGCTCCTTTCTCTGTCTGTTTTCTGTTGGCGAGTTGGGGGAGAAAATCATATTTGCCCGCTCCCTCTGGCCTGCTGATATGGAAAATCATCTCGGAGGCCAGCCACTAACGTAAACCTTATTTCTGTCCCTGTTTTTTTGTTTTTTTTTCTGCTCTCCTCCCCTTCTTCTCTTCCTGCACTCTGTTTCCGCCTTTGTTTTATCCCGATCCACACACATTCCCTTCACATCTGTCACCGCTGCATCCTCTCGTAGCTTCCCCGGAGCTCTGAGCAGGAACGCCAAATGATGAATGCGAACGCGCCGAATTACCCACAAGTGATGAGATGTATCAGAGGGAGGTAAAACAGGAGCATCACAAACGGCACACCGACTCCTGTCATTGCTGCGTTTGATTTTAAGATCCATGACAAAAATTCAACTCTGACCCAAGTGGCATCCTGATTATGCGCGGATTATCACTATATATGCGTATGTTATTTACCATAAATACAAGCTGCCGACGGTGGAAGCAGCTCCATTCTGTCTCCATAGTGGTAATTAAAGTCGAAAATGTGCTCGTATGCCTCCCATTTTTTCCCAGTTGGCACCGTGACTTGGAAAAGTGTGTCAACACACAGGCAGCGAAATCCTCCAATGTTGACAATCCAAGGTAATAAAAATCCAAGTTTCTATTCAGACTAATACAGTCAGCTGTACTTACAGTGAGCGAAATCTGCTTTGGTTTATTTATGATTGACTGTAATGTGATTTGCTGAGGGGAAAATCCACTCAAAAACACTTAAACACTGTTTTATAAAAAACAAGAGCTGGAAACCTGCCTCGGTTTTCTGGGCAGGTTTCGCTGCTTGGCATATTTTTGGTATTCTCATGGATAACGGGGCCAAACATAAATTTTGGGATGTCGTTATGTTTCCAGTGGAGCCGCGGCAGATTTTGATAGCAGCAAATCTGGAGATTCAACAGTATAAACGTCAGGATTTGGTGTCTGTGCTTCTGAATTTGACGGCAGAGCTTCAGAGGCCATGTTTTACACTGATGTTTAACAGTCATATGGGGAGGATTCTAAAAAATCCAAATTCTCGACTGAAAGTAGCTTTTTAACCATTACTCGTGTTAGTGTGGGACTATTTTAGGGGGGAAGTTTTAAAAAAAAAACCAAAAGGATAGAAGAAATTGGCTCCAATTCTGCATATTTTATGAGTGAACTCGTGCTTTCACACCTTTATGATGCTGTGATAGCTTTAATTAAGAATGGATCAATCAGGTCTGCTCAAAACATTTGGCACTGGTGTTCAGAAGTGGTAACATTCATGCGAAATCCAATGTGTCTGCTGATGAAAAGCACAAAAAAATGATTATGATTTTAAACAGATCTCGTCTTGTATTTATTGGCTTATGTACATTACATACAGTATGTTGCACGAGCCAGGAGGAAAGAAGTTAAATGGATAAGTGAGATATAAAATAACCCTGCACCCTCTTTTGTGTGTTGGTCTCAGCAGCTGCAGAAGAGTGCTTGATGAAATCTACTGTGAAACAAAACAGGAAGACAACAGACCTGAAGTGTCCAAGGTTGCTTACCATTCTGAGGAGAGAGATTGAGGAGGAGGAGGAGGAGGAGGAGGAGGAGGCAAACAGGATAGGGCGAGAGGAGGACACCAAAGGGAGCGGCGATGGCGGTGATATAACGAATGTCACCAGGAGAAAGAAGCAGGCATACATGCAGCCTCTCCGTATGGACTGCTGTTGATCGATACACACATTCACACACACACACACACACACACACACACACACACACACACACACACACACACACACCTGAAAGGATGACGAGTTGAATCGATCAACATCCGATTGAAGATCAATATCCTCTCGTGTTCCATTGTCACATTTGCCAATTAACGAAAGCCTCTCTCCACACACTGATAAACTGAACCCTCTCTCCCGAACGCACACACACACACACACACACACACACACACACACACACACACACACACATTTTCTGGTAGCCAGTGACGACAGCAAGAGCTCGAAAGCATGAGAGTACAGTCTCAGTGTGTGTGTGTTTGTGTATGTGTCAGAGGTTCTGACTCTCGTTAGCTTGGCTGTTACGCTTATTGCCGTACACTTGGCAACCTCTCGTCAGTCCGACCCTTTCATAAGCCTCCAACCACCAAGGGCCCTGGCACCGAGCCTTCAATCCATGTGTGTGTGTGTGAGAGAGAGAGAGGGAATCTGTGTGTGTGTGTGTGTGTGTGTGTGTGTGTGTGTGTGTGTGTGTGTGTGTGTGTGTGTGTGTGTACGCGCGTGAGGGCAGGAGTCAAGCCAGACCTTTCTGATCTGTTTTGACACCACGGAATTGCACAAGTGACAGGGCTACTCAAACAAGGCGGTTGTGGAAGGCGCTTAGACCCACACACACACACACACACACACACACACACACACACACACACACACACACACACACACACACACACACACACAAAGGTCCGTAAAAGCATTATGGCACTGGGGACACAAACACATTCAATGTGTGAGTAAGCGCCCGAGCGGTGCTTACAAAGAAAACGTTCAGGGGAGAAAAGGAGTTCTTTTGCTCGACTAGATCCAGATAGCATTTTCCTTCTGCTCTATCTTATTATTCATCAATTGACTCATTCATGTTAGAGAGAGCAGGGTGTGCAAGCAAAGCATGGCATGTCGCCTGGGATGAGCGGCTGTACTGAATCACATTACGGCGGGGAGAAGAGAGAGGACAGTGGAAGAGAAGGGGAGAGTGAGAGAAAAAGAGAGTGGAGGGGAAAAATGAGATGAAAGAGCTACAAATGAGAGATTTCCCTGTGAGGCGCATAAATCAGCAGACTATGAACAGCACAGCTCAAAGCCTGACTCCCAGGCTGCGGACCAGAGCCCTTGCTATCAACACACACACACATACACACACGCACACACACACACGCACACTTTCTCTCTACTACTACATGCACAGGACTACTGTAGCTACATCCCAATCTCTCTGCACCTACATGTATGCCATCAAAAGCCAGTAAGGATGTAGAAGAAAAAAACCACACCATCGCCTGTGTGTCTCCATGAAAATTACAGGAAATAAAGGCAGGAGTAATTCAAAAGAGCAGCTGAGAAAACGTGCAACATTGCACCTTGTCTGAACCCGACATGAGAAGCCACAAGAAAAAGCACTCCGCTGTTGTTTTCCATCGGCGAACGTGGCCCACAGACTGCACCCGTAAACTGTGAGCGAAGGAGGAAAATGTTCCTGCTTTTGACCACAAGACTTTTTGGACGCCACACGCCCACCCACCCACCCACGGCAGGAGGAAGGGCCATATATGGTCTTGGAAAGCAGGAACTCAGCAACATATGAGAGATTCTTAGGAAGCAGGAAGGAGGGAAGGGGGGTTGTCAGAGTAAGTTTTTCCATGTTTTACCAAAGAAAACAGGGGAATTTGGGGAATACAGGTCATACGAGACTGGCTCCGCTGCCTGGGTCAGAATGACACACATACACAGACACACACACACACACGCACACACACTTACACACACACACACACTAATTAAAAGCAGAAGGTAGCTGATATTTCAGGAAAGCCTGCGGTGAGACTCAATAATGCACTTTCTTCTGTGTGTGTGTGTGTGTGTGTGTGTGTGTAGGTGTAGGTGTGTGTTGGCACACATGCACCCCACCATCACCCCCAACAGTTGCTTTCCAGCTCTGGTTGACAGTGAGGAAGCCTGTTCTGGGAGTTCTGGTCACATCCCTGCGGTCCATTCAGTGTGCAGCCACAGCAAACACACACACATCCACACACACACACGCCTGCGATGATTTGTCGATGCATGTGACTGCTGCTGGATGAAATACACCAGGGGGGCCAAGACACCAGGAAGAGCCCAACGTGAGCGTGACAGAGAACACGTCACCGTGAGCAGAGAGCAGAGTGGAGACGGAGATGAACAGGTAAACATGTGTCTCTTCATGAGTTACATGAAGTTCAAACACAATGCAGCTTCACCAACGATCAACATTTACTATTTTCTGGTTATGTATTACAACAGTTCCTGTTACAAACTGTCATTGAGTGCTGCATCATCATCACCCTGTTACTGATCAACTCACTATTACAATCATGGTTCAAAACCATGACAGTAGACGTTTATAACTTATGACGACCGTGTGGTGCAACTCTTCGATATTTGTCCTGAATAGTTACATTGTATTTTCTTTTTCTGGGCTAATATAACTGATTTTCAGCAACACTTCTGAATGAGACTGTTTTCTTCCAGCAAGACAAACTAACCTTCAAAGAGCCATCCATCAGTCAATGAGTCAGTAAGGGGCGAGCAAAACTTCACTCTGTAATTTAATGTAATATTATCATTAAAGAGCAATTTCAAGATTGCTGTGCTCTGTCAGCAGACCGGCAGGAAAAGTTTTGCTGGTTTGCATATTTGTATCAACCAACAGATCCTGTAAACCAGATACAATCAATATTTGTATATATCAACAAATGATCACGCGACTACTTATGTGCGAAAGGTGTGGCTCATAGTGACAGAATCATGTTGCCATTAGCTCTACAGACTACTTTTGCATTTTTTTTTTCCCAGCCAACAAACCTCTCAAAGCTCGCTGTACGCTACTAGCCTGACATCAAATGGCGGACAGGCAAAGTGAGCGGCTAGCTGGTGAACATAGCGGAGCATTTATCAGCTGAAGGAGGCTGATACTTTGCTATGGAGTTGGTGGAGACCAAAAATGGAGCTAAAAGAAAGTGATTATGAGACTGAGAGTCATCAGGTGCAGACAAACACAACTCCAAATGAAGCCAGTGTTGCTCCGTAACTGCTGGACGTGTAGGTGGGCATCTTTTTTGCTAACAATGTAAACAAATCTGCAAAGTGGGCTAATTGTTTTGGTGTTCTAGCACGCAACGTTACTGTTTCATTTCACTCTCACTGTTTCCATTGCATCATTTCCAGCTACAGCAACAGTTTTCAGCGACAGAGCTCTAAAAACTGAGTTTTCGCTACTTTGCTTAACTCCAAGCGGCAGACAGACAACTTTAGAAACCAGCTGGGGAACATAGCGGAGCATTCAGCAGCTGAAGAGACAGTTATTTTGATAAGGAGTTGGTGGAGACTAAAAATAAAAGAAAGCAATTATTAGACTGACAGTCATCAGGTGCACACAAACACAACTCCAAATGAGGCTAATGTTGCTCTGTAACAGCTGGATGTGTAGATTAGCATCTCTTTGAATGTGCTACAATAGCAACAGCAGATAAAATGACTTTGATGGACTATAGTTAATCTATTGTAATGTGTACATTATCGTGGACTGAGACTATAGATCATCTTAGAATTTGATCTGAACTTACAAGACTGAAGTCAGTTTTGAAATACTCGCCCACAGCACCTAAGTCATAACATTGACATAATCATTATTCAAAATCTCATATTGTTTTAAGGTTTTGTAGCACCAACTGTCGTCCCTACAATACTGTTGATTTTGTCGCCCAGTCCATTAAGTCCAAGTGCCTCGAGGAGATGTCAAACTGTCGAGAAAGGGGATACATATACTGTGTATTGCGATGTAGCCTAAAATTATAAGCCAGAATATTGTCAAAACTAATGAAGCTTCCACAGATTTAGATCAAGCCTTGCCATCAGGAGTCCCTTTTTTCCTTTGCAGTGAAGTAATTGAAGTATTTGGCTGGGTCTTGACTCTTGACTTAACTTTTATCATAGACTAAACCTAACGAAAGCCAAAAAGCTCTTCCTGCTATTTTTTCCATGAAGGTTTGTGATTGGAGCCTCAGATTCGCAGCAGTGGCGCAGCTTCTCAGCTAAAGTTAACTCCAGCTTCAGTGGAAACAAACACACCTACGCAACAGAAGCGGAGCAGCAGGGCAACATCCTTTAAATCGGCAGACCCAGATTCGGGGGTATTCATGTCAGCCAGCCAGCATCCACCCTGCTGAAGTGTCCTTGAGCAAGACACTGAATCCCTCCCAGCTCAGCCACCAGCTGTAACTGACCCCTGCAGTCTGATCTGCCAGCAGCCCGGGAAAAAAGGTGAATTTCCCAACGGGGGGATCAAATATCACATTATTATTACAGTATGCTACGTACAAGCCATCTACAGTGCTTCCTTCAATCCCACACAAACGGAGAGTCATATCTCCGTTCCACCGGAGCAGGAAGTGTGTATGTGTGCGTCTATGTATAACTGTATGTGTGTGTTCAACCACGCTGCACCGTATCACCCTCCATCATCGTGAGTTGAGGGGTTGTGGTTCCTAGAGAAGCACTTTACTTAAATTAGACCCTCAACGGCTCGACATGCAGGTGTCAGCGTGAGTATATTGGTGTGTGTGTGTGTGTGTGTGGGAGTCAGACAGTCATTGTCTGTGCTAGTGTGTGTGTTTATGTGTGTGTGAGTGAGTGAGAGAGAGAGAGAGAGAGAGGGGGGGGGAGCGGAGAACAAGAGAGAAGAGTGGGATCAGCAGACAGTGAGCACGAGAGAGAGGCAGCAAGGGAGCGAGCAGAGGAGGGGAGAGGGAAGGAGGGAGGGAAGGAGGAGGGGAGGGAGGGAGGGAAGGAGGGAGGGAGGATGGGAGCCTGTGACGAAGTGAAAGGGGCGAAGAAAGCAGTTGAGAATAACCTAGTCTGACCTTATTTCAGCGTGGCTTTTCCATTCTTTATATTCTCTCATTGCTGTCATATTTACACAGGAATAAAAGATTATTGGAGAGATCCACGGAGAGGAAATAAAGAGGAAGGAAATGAAAGGGGTGGAAAGGAAAACAAATAAAGGAGAGAATGAAAAAAAAGAGGCTGAAAAAGATTTCAAGGCTGCAACTAACAATTATTCTCATTGTCTATTAGTCTGCCAATTATTTTCCCTATTATTCAATTTGATCATTTAAGTCTATGAAATGTCAAAAATGCCTTTCATGAACTTACACCTCAACAACCAAAATATTCAAGTGACGGTGATATGAAGCAGGAGGGGGAAAAAAAGCTAGAAGCAGCAAATGTTTGGTATTTTTCCTTTTGAAACTGCTCACCTCACATGAAGAGGGAAGTAAGTACAAATAAATCCACCCAATCAAAATAAATAAACCCTTAAAGGGGCACTATGCAGTTTAGGAGGAGAAATTAAAAGTCAGCATTTGAATATTTACGATATTAATGAGGTAATTATACAAACTCAGAAATATTTATTTTTCCACGACTGAATAAACAAGCTGTTCTCTGAGGCAAATTAGGTCCCCAGAACACTGTTGGACGCTAGAGAGGTGGCAGGGTCCGCAACAGATAAGCAAAGTGAAGCAGTATGAAACTGTGTTGTCCTTTAAAGTCACTTTGTGTATCAAGTTTACTCAGTCATGAAAGCAAAGACAGTTTGTTTATTTGGTTTGTTTAGGCATAAAAAAAAAATGTCAGTCAGTAACATTCTTTTACTTCTGATTAAATTGTCTTCCCCAAAACTACAGAGTGCACCTTTAAACAAAGGTCCTGCACTATTAAATAATTTCCAAAGTACGCATGTGCGTTATATGTGGGCCGATATAAGTGTTTTGTTTTTATTGCAGTGATCACTCAATTGTTGTCTCAACCTCTTTCAAACAAGATATATAACAGACTAAGAATATTTATCTATTTAACAGTAAATTTAATGGAAACAATGACACCAGTGCACTGACACAGTAAACGTACTGTGAATTTTAAAAAATACAAATCATCTCAAGAATCCTGTTTCTGCATCATCATCTCCTCAATAATATTTTTCATGATGGTGCATTTACACTTACACATATACACTGATACTGATGCATCTGTGATTGGCCAACATAGCAGTTTCAGGCTTTCATTATTTGTCTTAAAACTAAAACACTATTATAATTGCTCTCTCTCCTTGACAGCCACAACAAAAGCAGAAGAAAAGGCAAGAGGATGTGCACACAGCCTGCGGGATTAAGACAGGTGGACACATGCTATGAAATAAATGTTATTTTGTATTGTGATGTGTGTTAAGCTCAGAACTTTATGTCAAGAAATCAGAAAAAAAAACATTTGCATGAGGTTCCTGACATGCTGTGATGAGATCTTTGCTGCACAGTGTGTATCAGCGTGTCACGTTTTTAAGATATTTGTCTTCTCTAGATTATGTATGTATTCTTGTGATAATACATTGTATTCAGTAATATGTAATTAAGCTTTGGCAACAACACTAACATCCATGCCACTAAAGCTGATCTGATTTAAGTTTAAAAAAAAAAGAAAGAAAAAAAAGACAAAGCTGAAACAAAACCGAAGAGCCGATAAAACACGGGCCGACTGTGCGAGGATAAGTGCGCACTCGCACACACCAAAGACGTTCCCTATATTATGCATGCACACATGCTTCCAAACATTACAGAAACACACATCAAAACGAGCGGAGAAGACAGTAGGCGGTTATTAAAGAGACAAAAGAGGAAAAAATAGAGAGAAGGAGAAGAGACACTTTACCAGCAATCAAAGACGTGGAGGAGAAGAGGAGAAGAGAGAGAGGGAGGGATGGAGAGAGAGAGAGAGAGAGAGAGCGAGAGAGAGAGAGAGTTTGCTTCTAATCAGCCTGGATCCAAAATTTAGACAGGCGCACACAGAGGCACAAGCAGTCCCAGTAGGATTAGGACCTCGGCACTGTGTGACTGAAAGAGTGCGTGTGTGTGTGTGTTTGTGTGTGTGTGTGTGTGTGTGTGTGTGTGTGTGCGCGCGCACGTCCCACGAGACTGATTAGCCATGAATGACTGATGACGGATCTTTGTTGTTTTTTTTTTGGTGTGTTTTGTTTTTTCCCTCTCTCTCTCTCTCTCTCTCTCTCTCTCTCTCTCTCTCTCTCTCTCTCTCTCTCTCTCACACACTCTCTCTCTCTCTCTCACTCTCTCTCGTGCTCTCTTTCCTTGTTTTCTTTCTCACTACTCAGCCCAGGCAAGAGCATGGGAGGGGATTCACACACACACACACACACACACACACACACACACACACACACACACACACACACACACACACACACATACGTACGAAGCTGCACACACACAGCTCCATGTATATTCAACGAAGCCTCCTGAATATACTTAATGCTTTCATGTGTGTCACTGTGTAACGATCCATGCTGTTCCACACAGCTGCTTCTCCCCCTTTTTTCTCTTACTCGCTTTCCCCACGTCACAAACACACACGCGCACATATGCACCTATTTTTCTTATTTAAGAGCACATTAGCTGTCTTTCACGGCACATTCTCTTGTCTGCTCAGTCTCTACCACATCGGCAGCATCCACAATTGCAGCAGGAGCGTGACTCAGAAAAAAAGAAAGAAGCACCTCACAGCTCTCTTGGATTCAGGAAAGGTGGTGGAGGTGGTGGAGGGGGGGAGAGGCAGTCCGACCACTTTGCCTTCTTTAACCTCACCTCCAGATGAACCTACCGGCCCCCTCCATCCATCTGAGCCCCACTGACAGCAAAACAAACTGGACACAGACCCGCCTGAATGGAGGCCATTACAATATGAATGAGCCAAACAGAGCTGAAATGAATCGAATAGAGGGGCTGAAAAACACAACAGCCGAGGGGAGAGGCAGAGGGCCCCGGCTGAGTCGAGGCGAGTCAGCTCGAGTGACGATGAGTCAGGCATAAACGTGACCCCGAGACGGCGAGAGGAGCGCGCCCCGGCTCAGGTGTCGGCCGCCGGCCTGCGATAAGGGGTTGTCGTGGTTGCTGTTTTCAGGTGTGTGTGTGTGTGGGGTGCAGACCTGTGGATGTGGTGAGACTGTGACATCATGTCTGCCCCCCCCACCCCCCCACCCTTTCGCTAAGTGATGTCACCTCCCTGTCACGTCGCGTAAACAGGGGGGATTGCCTTGACCCCTTCTGAAGCAGCGGAGAGCCATAAAATAGCAGGGAATTATAGTGTCTGCAAACACACACACACACACACAAGCCAATGTCCACTCTCTTCCTCGTGCATTGATAGCGTGAATACCAGCCACAGCAGCCACGATAAATGCGAACACACACGCAGAGACACACACACACACACACTCCCCTCCTCCTGCGCAGGGTAAGAGGCTGTTTTAGCCTTGTGTTTTGCGGGCTGTTTAAAATGTCATTTTTCTCTCGTTTCTCTGACTTCTAAAGGCGGCGCGCTGAGCTCTCACTCCCTCTTGCCAAATCCTTCCAATCGTTTCTGATTTAGTGAGTTGGCCGTGGGCCGAGCAGCACCGGGACGGGCCCGTTAACAACCGGTCGAATGGTTGTGGGGGGGGGGGCAAGAAAGAGGGGTGGGAAAACAAATGAGGCAACGTGGAAAGAGGAGAGGAAGCCGGCTGAAATCGAGACAGAAATAGGAGGAGGGCCGAGAGAGAGAGAGAGAGAGAGAGAGAGAGAGAGAGAGAGAGAGAGAGAGAGAGAGAGAGAGAGGCTGGTCTGCTCGCGACGAGAGGAGGCGATGGGCGTGCGGGGAGTTTAGACAGAGGTGGGAGCTGGGGGGGTCGATTGTGAAGAGAGGAGCGAGGGAGAGGAGGAGGAGGAGGAGGAAGGAGAGGCTGGAGGACCACTCGAGAAAAAAAAGTGCAGAGTGAAGGGGGGAAGTGAAAAAGGGAAGCAGAAGGAGAGGAGGAAGAGGGAGGGCGAGCATGTTGTTAAAAGAGGAGCGAGGAGCAAAGGCAGGCGAGGGGAGGATTTTTTGGGGGGGGCAGAGAGAGGGACAGGGCGAAGAAGAGGAAGAAGAAGAAGAAGAAGAAAAAGAAGAAAAGAAGAAGAAGAAGAAGGAGAAGAAGAAGAAGAAGAAAGGGGGAAGAGAGGAGAGAGAGCGAGAAAAGAGCACATGGACACAGGAAGTCTGGCGCTCTCCATTCACATGCCAAGTCATCAGATGGTGGTGTGTGTTCACACCCCGGAGATGTCGCAACCGAACTCCCCCCCGCTCCCTTCAAATCACTGCTACCGACAATAAGCAGCTGTTCACATGTTGGATGAGAGTTGGAGATGAGACAAAAGTCTTCTGTCACCGCGGCAAATGTGCTCCAGAACAAACGCACGCCGCACTCCGTGTATGAAGATGAGCTCCGGTTTACTGCACTCATTTTTATTTTTATTTTATTTATTTATTTTTTACTTTCCCATTGATGTGACCTTTCACACTCGGTCACAGTTACCGCAAGGTCAATTTGATTAGACGCGGCGAAACGTTGAGGAATATGTTTAAACGGTGCGCCATAGTGTTGCTTGAAATATCAAAAGCGCACGCAGGAGTCTCATTTGTAATGGAAATGACTTTAATGACTTTACTTAATGACTTAATGGCTTAATACCGTTAATGCGTCAACAAAATTTCGAGCCGTCAGACTCATTTAACTGATTTCTTTGGCCTTGCTGCATATTTCATTTCAACTTTTTTTTTAGTTTTTTTTTTTTTTTAGATAAGTGCAGCGCCAACGTGGCTGTGAAATCGTGTGTATAATAATTAGAGGCTGACTAAAGAAGGTGTGTTTGTCAAATATGATTTTTACAAGAGTATGTAGATGGAATGTGTTTGGATGCATTTTAATTTACAGACATTCATGCGGCAAACACCAAAAAGTGTAGACACAGCAAGCTCAAGTTTTTACCTATAAACTATCACACATTTGCCTGTTACATGCAAAACTGCAAAGGATAGACGTGCTATTATTAACAATCAGTAACAAAAATGGACATGCACCTTTGAACAAAGCCAGAGGTTGCAATCACAGGAAAATTACTCACCAACTATTTTGAAAATCGATAAATCTTGTCAGTCATTTTTCAAGCAAAAGTGTTACACATTTAGCTGCTCCAGCATCTTAAATGTGAGGGTTATTATTATTTTATTTTATTTTATTTTATTTTATTTTTTTACCTTTTCTGACAGTTAAAGAAGAATCTTTGGGTTTAAGACAGCAAATGATACGGCTATTTTGACATTTGCATTAGTCACAACAAGCTCAAGTCCTTTAAACTGTCCTAAATATCCCCATTAGATTCAAAACCGTTAAGGAGTCATGTTATTAACAATCAGTAACAAATAGTGACATGTAAGTTTTAAAAAGGTATAAGTCCCAATCACACGAGAAATAGTCCCCCACTATTTTGAAAATTCATTAACCGCTTCAGTCATTTTTCATGCGGAAATGTCAAACATTGGCGGGTTCCATCTTCTTAAATGTGAGGATTTGCGGTTTTGTTTGTCATTCATGAGAATATATCGAGGTTTGAAGTGATTCAAATGAAAGAGTCTTTGGGGTTTTTTGGACTGTTGGTTGGACTTGATGTGCATTTTTCCCAATATTCGACTAATTGATTCATCGTAAACGTATCAGATTAATCGACGGCGGAAATAATCATTAGTTGAAGTTGTAATCCAGTTTAATTTTTGCTGTATTTTATTCATTGAATCGACAGTTTGCACTCCGCTCCCACGTCCAATCGCAGCTCGGCTGGCTGCAGCCTCCACCAGCTGTCTCCTCCACGCAGGGGGTCGTCTTGCACGCTGCACCCTGGATGTGCCCCTTGTACCCTGGGTAGCTCTGGCGAGGTGAGGGTGGGGGCAGGCTGGGTCTGTCTGAGACCCATCCACTGCTGACTCATCTCACACACACACACACATACACACACACCCGGGCAAGCGCCCCCCCTCCTCTCTGGCTTTCACTCTCTCGCACTCTCGAGAGGCAGTGGAGAGACAGCAGGCTGAGGAGTCGGGGATGACGGCCAGTGGGTGCCGTCAGGCGGTGGTAATCTGACTGGATTACCAACCAGGTGGAAACATTCAGCCTCTCTACTCCCTCTACTCCTCCTCCTCCTCCTCCTCCTCCTCCTCCTCCTCCTCCTCCTCCATCTCTGCCACATCCATCGATCATTTACATGCTCATATTCTCTTTTTCACCCTTTTCTATCTGCTTTTTCTTTCATCCCTCACCGTTGCCTTTTAATACAATCAGCGCCCTACACACACACGCACACACACGAACACACACACGCTCTCACACGCTCACACACGCACACACACCTTTGTAAGGTTCAAACTACAGCCCTCTACAAGAACACACATACACAAACAGAAACTTCCAAACTCATGTTCTCACACACACACTCATATTTTCTCTCCACGTCACCCGAGTTGTTTGTGTGTGAAGGTGTGTGCAGGTAGGAGGGTGAAGGGGCGTGTCTCGTCTGTGCTGCCATGACGATCAAAGCCGGAGCCGACAAACTTCCAAGAGATGAGAGATATTACTGACAGCTCCATGATGAATGGACAGGGCGGCAGCATGCAACACACACAGACACACACATGCGCGCGCACACACACACACACGCACGCACGCACACACACACACAGACACACTTTTATAGCAACCAAACGCAGAATCTAACTGCGGGATCTTTTGCCTCACTAACAAGACTGAACTGGAAAGAAAGGAGGGGAAGAAGAAGTAGAAGAAAAAGGTCATGAAACTGAGAGAAAAGAAAGAGAGACGAGGCAGAGAGGTTATCTAGTTCAACCAAAACAGTCTGATTATGGTTTATTACTTTTTTCAAAGGCCAAAACACAAGCAGCTTAGGAGAGAAGCCCTGTGTGTGTACAGTATGTGTGCACAGCTGTGCGTGTGTGCACACATGTAGCACGAATGTAGGCTCTTTTTGTCTGTACTACTAGGTCACACACACACACACACACACACACACACTCAACGCTCTCACCCATACACAGCCATGTAAACAAAAACCGTCTGCTGTCTGGGAAGTAACACACCTGTTCAATGACAAGCTCTGCCACGCCCTCCATAATACTGCACACCTGTGCTACTGCAGGCTAAACCTAACCTTAATCACACACACACGCACGCACGGACACACGCACACACTTGCACAACTACTGCCCAGGGGGCTAACATCACAGAAAAGGGGGAAGAAAGACAGGGAGGGAGAGAGAGAGAGAGAGAGACTAATAAAAGCAAAGCAGTGAAACAGGGAGGGGATGGAGAGCAAGACAGACAGAGAGACAAAGGCTTTCCCACCGCTCCTATCAGTAATCTAAACGCCTGTGTAATATCATTGTGGGGTTTTTATCAAATGGGGGCTGCGTCTTATGGTATTGGTATGCGGCTGTCATTCCATCACCTTGTCAAGCGTGACCATATTCAAGCAGACACCATGCTGATCTAAATAAGAGGCTTCGGCAAATTGATGGATCGCAGGTTTTCCAGGATATGAAGAAACAGGAGGAATGAGAGAGCGCTTTTTTTTCTCTTTTTTTTCTCACTTTGAATATCTGTAAGTGATACACCCAGTTTGGTCTTGTGAGAAGGTAAAAAAAAAAAAAAGAGTGTGTGTGTCTCTTTCCAAAGATCTGAAACAAACCTCCCGTAGTAAACCCCCCTTCTGCCCCGGTATGGCCAACCCAACATCATATCTACCCCCTGTGCCGAGGCCTAGGGCCAGGCATACAGCTTTCTGAATCTCTAAGGGGGCGAGCACAAAGGTAACCCCCATCCTAACCTCCCAGCAAACACACACACACACGTACCCCAACCCCCCATCCCAAAACAACAATCCTCTATGCCCATCATGTCAGTCAAAACCCCATCAGGGACATGCATGGAGAGTCTGGATATCTGGAATCTCAATACAGTGTCATGCACCTTGAGACCCAGTGAGAGGCCCTCTTGAATATATTTCAATAGCATTATCACTCTGCATTACTACGCCCCCCCCCCCCCTTCAACGTCGCAGAATCATTTTTAAATTGGACCATAATACATGTCAGCGAGTAGCAGTATCAGTCAAAGTGGAGGATAATCTGTTTAAATCATTATGCAAGTCAGATGTGTGTTTGTGGAAGCAATCCCAGCATCGGTTGGAGGTTCAAAAAAAATGACACAGGCACATTTTTGGTGCGATCCTTTGAGCCAGATTCAAAGGAGACCTGCAGCTAAATGTCTCATGAATTATATAAAATATTTTATCAATACAGAGTAAATTACCCCTGATGAGTTATCTTAGAATATATTTAAATGTAGTATAACATTCAGCTATAATTATGTAAATTATATAATATGTATCATACAATAAAACTTGCTTGTATGTCAGCATAATATATACTGTAATATATTTAGTTTAAAACCAGTGTACATTAACACGTTTATTAGACATAATGGCAATAATTATGTTACTTTTTAGAGTAGATTTAAAAAGTTTTTGAATTGTTGAAATTAATAAATATAAATCATTCACTGCCACATAAACTACTCATATTGTAAATTAATTTTAGAGAATATAATCATATGTAATCTGTACATTTAGAATGAAAAAAATTTGAAAATTGTGGATTTACATCTGAACACGTGCTCCTCGGAGTCCTGAAGCGTTTGAGAACATTTCTGAAGACAAAATAAGCTCATAACAAAATATATTATTCTTTTTAACTCGGGCACGAAGCAGCCAGGTCCGGACCCAGACCCAGGACCTCGAATGCACCAAACGTCCAAACTGCTTCAGCTTTCCATTTCTGCGCCGCGTTCAATGTCCTCACCGGAAATGTGTCAAATAAAAATAAAATAAATAAAATATGAATTTTGCTCTAAATTGTAAGGGTTTAAATCGCCGGACTGGACGTCTGCGTCGTCTCTGCTGCTGTGTAAAAACTAATGAATATGCAAATAAGTGGAGACAGAGGATGTGTGGATCCTACACACAACAGACGATATCATTCATAGGGCCGCGAGTCCCAGCGTCTATTTAAAGAACCCGCTGCATTCGCAAATGATAATTAATGAGATTTCTCATCGGGCACGTTCACATTCATCCAGTTAGTCCAGTGTATAGACACTGTATGATTTCGAGCAGAGGCTTTCTTTCTTTCTCCCTCTCCACACACACACACACACACACCCCTCCACCCCCTCCTATTGAGACAGGATACCAAAGCTACTTGTTAAATCTAATGCATGCACTGTCAACCCATTCGCACCCCGTCACGTCCCCGCTCAATATAGAAACCGGATTTTCTGGTATTACCCGCACCTCTATTAGCCAGAGCTCCCCTCCACTCCCCCCCGTCACCACCACCACCACCTCTTCGTCTTCTTCTTCGTCTTTGACCCCCAGTTTGTGACCAGTACAAACCAGCATGTGCCCAGCAGACCCAAAACCACCACCGTGAATCTTGGAGCCACACAACAGCAGAAACCAGGGAAGCGCTCAGCTAATGGCTCTTAATTTATTGTTTAATGGGAAATATAAGCAGTGGAATTACCCAATTCCAATTAATTACACCAAATGACAATGATTAGTACTTTGCTAATTGATGAAACCATATAAATCTGTGACAAGATTATGCTACAGGAAACCCCTGATAATCCCTGTGTGATGGGAGACGAGTAATCCCAGAACATATCTAAAAAATCACAAAAGGTTTCAAACTAGAGCTGGAGGTGTGCCGTAAATTTAAAAAGTTAATCTAATTTGCCAAAGAGGCCAAGTTTCCTTAAGAGAGACGTTTCCAGACGCGTTCCATATTTCTTTGCTTTTACGCGAGGCTGAAACTGCTAAATCATTTTTATTTTCAGGTGTTACACGCGGCCCATGTCATAAACAGTTCATTAAATTCAGTAAAACATAAAACTCTTTAACGTGTCATGCGCCTTTTTTTTGTGTGCGCTAATTTCTAAATGCCCACAAAATCTGAGCAATTTCCTTCCACACTAAATTCTAGTTCGTCCCACAGAGCGTCCCAAGTTTGGAATATGGAGAACATATGCTTCAGACAAAAGACAGGAACTGACTTTTTTTTCTTCCCATAACACATTCGTCGTTCATACACACGAGAAGAAGCAGCGTTCACAACTGACCTGAGTGCGGACCCATGGAGAGGTGGGATGAGTAGTATTTCCCCGGCTGGAAGTGAGCGGGGTGCTGCACGGAGCCGTGGCCGCCTGGCGCCATCCGAGACGCGGCGCTGTGAACCAACGCGCTCCGCTCCGTCAGGAGGTGGTGCGGTGGAGCGAAATCTCGGCTTTCCATCCCGGTGAGAAGAACCGATAAATCCCAAATCCCAAAGTAAAATCCGGAGGCACCGAAGGTCTCAGGCAGCCAGATGCAAATAATCCCTTTTATGAACTTCGGGCTCCCCTCGCATTGAGCGGAGTTTTGGCTTTGCAGGGCAGAAACTGAGTCCCCGTCATGTCCTACAAAAGAGAGAGCAGGAGACACGTCAAAGCGCTGACAATAATGAGCCAGCCAGGGATGTAGTGCTGAAGAAAAGGCTGAACTGGGAGACAGTCGCTGTTCATGTTTTAGACAAACAACCAGCATTCACAAAAGCAATTCAAATTTGACCAAAAAAAAAAAAAAGAGAGAGAAAGAAAAAAGAAAAAGCGCTTGAAAAGACCACATTTACATATTATTCTCACCGCTTTGTCTCAGCGATTCATTTAAGGGGCGATTTACGCCAACAGAGGAAGGTGAGTTAAGTCTGTCCTGCAGATAAAAAAAGGTGGCTGAACTGAGTTTATGTGGATTTACCCCTGCACTACATCGTTGGCCCCAACAGAGGAGTCTTTGCTCCCCCCCCTCCCCTCCCTGCTCCTCCTCCTCCTCCTCCTCCTCCTCCTCCTCCTCCTCCACCGCCTCCTCCTCCTCCTCATCCTGTGACCGAACACGATGCAAATAACGCACACGGGAGCTTTCTTTATCAGCGAAAAGAATGGGAAAAGGAAAGGGGGAGATTTGGCTCAGGTACAAACAAATGGTGCATATACAGTACAAGAGTTCACAGCGGCGAGGAGCCCTTTTTTTCCCCTATGAAGGACGAGCTGTTAAGACTCTAGATTGAACAAGGGCTGGTCATAAACAAGCTGGACCCGTGTGTGTGTGTGTGTGTGTGTGTGTGTGTGTGTGTGTGTGTGTGTGTGTGTGTGTGTGTGTGTGTGTGTGTGTGTGTGAGGGGGGGTTCTTGCATTAAAATATGAAGAAAATACGTTTTATTATTTGTACCCTCAAGTATGTTCGCCACCAAAAACTGGAATAAACGCGCGTGTCCAGCTCTGACTAATGATTTTTTATTTTTTTTGTTTATGTCGACGCAGTTGACATAAAAAATCTGACTCACCGGTGCGTCTATTTAATATTTAACACGTCGTTATGTCACTTTACAAGATAGTCTTGATTCCTGTTTTTATTCGAGAAAAAAACAAAAAGAGGCGATAAAACAGCGGGTTGATATAAGATCCAGCAGCCACACACACACACACACACACACACACACACGTTTCAGCCTTGGATCAATAGTGTTTGATGTACAGCTTTTATAAATGAAAACTGACTCTACTGATCGCTGAGGTTTTTTTTGTACTCATTTCCTGATTTTCTTTACAGTAACCGGGACCCTTGTTTTGTTGGCGCTGCTTGTTAATGGAAACGGGGCGCTGAAACAGCCATTTCTAGGAGTCAGCAGCGGTGGCCCCCATGCGTCTCCGCTACACGTACAGTACATGTAGGGCTACACTGTAATCACAAACACAAATCAAATCACCTTTATGCTCCGGTGCGAGGGGAGCGGGGCAATAAACAGTGAAATAGACTAGGAAATCATCGACTTTATATGTATGCCTTATAGCCCGGGTCATTTACTTAAATAGGGCTCCGTGTGACGCTCAGATAGGGGAGAGCGAAGGGCGCCTGCGTTCTCCAAACACACCTCAGCAGTCCATCTATTAGGCCTCTCAATGCATGGCACGTCCATCTAGCGCTCTGTAGATGCTGATAGCACCTCCCAGGAATCAACGATAAAGGAACAAAGAAAATATCAAATGCTCTGGTGGACCAAAGGGGGGGGGGGGGGGGGGGGGTCGTGAAGTGCGTGAGAATACAGGCAGCACACACACACACACACACACACACACACACACACACAAGAGCTTGGTCTCAAGGACTCCCAACTTTCAGGGAATTGTGTTTGGGAGAGAAGGGGAGGGGGGGTCTCAAAGTTCGGCTGCTCTGACAGAACGCGTCCAAAGCGTAAAGATACCCAAACCACGCGAATATCTCAAATGTTTCCCTCAAAAGTGCGAGTGTGTTGTAATAATGCAATCTCCCCCCCCCCCCCCCCCCCCCCCCTTTTTTTGTGAGAGTCACGTTATCGTTTTTTTTTCTTTACATCCAGTCGACAGCGAGAAGGGGGGAAAGAACGATGGTGGAAAAGGGAGAGAAGCGCTACGACTGCGAGCGCACAGGGAAGGCAAAATGGACTCTCTCCTGTCCCCTAGGCTGTGAGAAACAATGGCCCTTCTCTGCGGGACATCAATCATAAACCACTCTCCTCTGACATTTGTCTATACATTTTTAAATTTTCGGGCCGTAAACACACGTCCTCGGTGTTTACATTCCACGTCAACAGAGAGCCACTCAGGCTGCATTTAACAACCTGGATCTAAATCCCCGTGTTATCGTGCGCCACGCAAACAGAGCGACGTGAGTGAGCGAGATCGCGCGTAACAGTTTGTGTACGCGCGCGTGTGTGTGTGTGTGTGTGTGTACGTGGAAGGCGTTCAGACTTCCTTCCACTTCACCCAGACTCCCCCAAACACACACACACACATACAGAGACGCACACACACCTTCCCAAACGCGCACACACATCCACCATCACTGCCCTGCGAAGGGTCAAACTATCGTCACACACACACACACAAAAAAAATCCCCTGCACAAAAGTGAGCAATACTGATCAAAACGGCGTGACATGAACACAACACAAAAGCTGAAAATTCCGGAGAGAATTGTGCTTTCGGGATGAGGCTTCAAATTAAAAAAGGAAGCAAAAATCAGATGCGTTTTTGCTTTTTGAACAGGAATCTTTTAAATCATAAACATGTGCACCTTTGGACAAGCGATAAAAGGGAATTAAAAGCCATCCGCGTCGGGTTCAGAGGCCAGCTCACTGCCTCCAACAATTTTGCAATAAAAGTAAAGTCACAAAGCATGACCGGGACAGTAAATCCGGATATTCAGAGGCCAGCTGAGCAGGAGAGACAAGCCCGAGCCGAGGCGAAGACAGCCCGGCGTCTGCACAGCCTTAACGCCGAGGAGAGGGAGGAGGAGGAGGGGGGGGGATGCAGAGAGCACTGCAGTTTTGCAATAAACTGCCCCTGTCTCCCTGCCGCTCAAACGTACACTCGCACACACTGACAAAGAATAATCTACAATTCATCATCTTTGAAACTAGAGGCGTGAGGAGGCGCAGCGAGAAGCGAGTGCTTTGGAATCGTCCTCTGAATGAATTAGAAACGCACACACACACACACACACGCACGAGTAATGTGGCTGTGGAGAGGTCAGATCAAGAAGTGACACACATATCGGCCGCAGCTCGGATCAGCCCTCCAGAGAGAAAACCCAGGGGAGACGATGACTGAAATAAACCCGTCAGTCTTGAGATGTGTTGCTTTAGCGCTAATATTTTAATTAGTGAATGAGGGGTGTGTGTGTGTGTGTGTGTGTGTGTGTGTGTGTGTGGATTATCATCCTGTAAGGTACAGCAGAGTCATACCAGCCTGTGTTTTACTTCTCTAAAAAGGTATGACAGCGAAGAACAGCGGAGTGTATGGGGGGGGGTAGTAGCTGCAAGTCCATTTAAATAAATCGGTAAATGTAGATCCTCCTCTCCTGCATGCAGCGCTACAACTAAAAAAAATAAATAAATAATCGACATCCAGCTTGAGCATTTAAAGATTCTATAAAAGCTTTAAATTAATTGTTCTACTTACTGGTAAGTTATATCCACTGCGTGGCGAGGAGGGTGTAATGAAAGGAAAAGTAGAAAAATATTCAAAGTGAAAATCCCGAGTCGCAGAGGTGAAACATGTGGGATTGATTACATCCTATGCTGCTGCTGCAGACTGTGCTGTGCAGTCAGTTGAGGTATGGGAGAGACGCATCGTAGAAGTTCAGGCTTGTAGTGAATCGAGGCTCGTTCATGCAGCCGGAGACTCAGACACGCCGGGAGGAGGAGGAGGAGGAGGAGGAGGACGGAGGGGTGTGTGTGTGTGAGAGAGAGAGAGAGAGAGTGTGTGTGTGTGTGCGCGCGCGGGGAGGGGTGAGCGCGCAGGCCTATTGGTTTGAGAACGACAATGTGAAAGCGTGCCCGTGAGGCGCCCCCTCCACCACCGCCGCCGCCGCCGCCCCACCCTACCCTACCCTAGCCTTTCCTACACACACACACACACACACACACACACACACACACACACACACACACACCAATCACCCTCCCCCCTCCCCCCATCGACGGTAAACACGCGCCGCCATTGGCTGCCGCTCCGAGCCAATGAGGAAGCCGCCGGAGCCGCGGAGCGAAACGGCGGGCGTTTGATTTGCAGCCCTCGGCGCGCTGCGTGCACAAGCAAATGCGAGGAGACAGGCGGCACAGCTCGGCGCGGCTCGGTGCGCGGAGAGGAGAGGAGAGGAGAGGAGAGGAGAGCGGAGCGGAGCCGGAGCCGTGCGGCGCTGCCTGCGCTTTCTGATCACTAGCGGAGAGCAAACAGCATCTAGCCTATTCTGTGTGATCCCGCTGCAGTTCAGTTCAAATGCCGCATGTGCTCTGCAGTGTTTCGCTATTTTTTTTTTTTTTTTTTGCTCGTGTGACAGCGATGATGTGATAGTTTTATTGATGCTCCTTTAGGGAAATCCGCTTTTTTTTTCTTTCACTAGCCCCACTGCATGTGTTTGGCTAAATAAATCCTTATTTGCTGAATTTGCCTCTGATTTATTGGACATGCAGGGCTGTGTCTCTAATGAAAGACAGTTTGCATTTCACATGAAGAGAAGTTTGTGACCTGTTACTAAAAGGCGTAAAGTCTAGTGTGAGTCTGATAAAGAAAACGTGTCCGATGGGGGTAAATCTGGAGGTTTTCATCAAATCTGATTGTATCATTTCATTTGTATGAGCCCACATGATCCACCGGCATGCCGTTTATAAAATCTTGTCAATTAACAACGAACGCAGCCGGCCCATTATGGAGAAAGGGTTAATAAAGTTGCTGGGTTTTTATGTGCATTCGGGGGAGAGTTTATCAGGGTTACACTTAAATTTAAACAACATAGACCAGACCACATTCAGTATTTTCTATTTTATAGCTGTATGTCTGTTTACCTGAGTCTGCCTCTCTCTCACACACACACATACACACACACATTCACACACACGGGCAAATTGAATCACTGCGTAATTTGAAAGCATTACTGTCCCCGGGGTTAGCCTCGCGCACGGTTCACTAATTTAGCCAATTAAAAGTGGAAGGATATGGGCTTGTGTGTTTCCATGTCGAAATATATGAGCAGCTATAGGCTAATATTCCCCGTCCAGGTTTGTTTATACGTGGAGGCAAAGGGTTAAAACTCGGGGCTTGGGCCGCGCGGAGCTCCTGATTGGCTGGCACGCTGCCAGAGTGCTGTCAATCACCGAGTGTAAACAAGGCTCTGATTGGCTGCTGGCCAGTCCGCACTGGGCTGCCTGAAAAAAGCAATTACTGCCCCTGCGGTTTCAAGGCGGCCCCGCGCTGAACGATGAAAGGCGATAAGGAGGGGCGGTTTCAAGGCGCCCCCCACGGCGAACCCCGTTGGCCCCAGAGCAAAAGGAGAGTCAAGAGTGACTAAATCAAAGGGAATACGGTAAAAGGGGGGAAATTACACGTTGTATTAAATGCAGGGGCTAAATTCGCGGAATGGTGCAATAACAACTTTGTGTTTAGAAAATGGAGGAGAGAACGGCGTCGACAACCGGAAAACAGCTACTGCGCTGCTCCGAGGGAGCTGCTTCTTTACAAACACGAAGTTTGTGTCGACAAAGGAAACATGGAAAGAGAAGCAGTAGGACTGTGAACAAACTAAATGATAAGATTCTCTGTGCTAGACGTTAAAACAGAGACTTTAGGACTTGGCTCTCATTGTGCTCCTGCGCTTAAAATGTCGACTAAAACTTGACAGCTGTTAAATAATTGAGTGGACATTTCCGCTTTTTACGCTTCAGCATAAACGGTAGGTCAGTTATGATAATTAATTAGGTTAGCTTTTTTTTCTAAAGAGGGAACAGAAAATACTGATGATTCCTTATTTTTGTTTTCCAGTATAAAAGAAAACGACCTCTGTACATACACATGACAACTTTGAAAAGTGTAAAAATTTTATTTAATTCAATTAATTAAATCAAAGTAAAAAGTAGATGTGTAAATGTGTTTACCTCTTGACGTTTGCTTGATTTGGTTTCCCAGAATCAATATAAATAGAACAATACAGAAACCTCATGTCAAGGAATATAAATACATATATATATATATATATATATATATATATATATATATATATATATATATATATATATATATATATATATCGAGAATCTTTGGTCATTCTGATTATTTATTTAGTTATTTGGGAGGCTTTCTTCAAACCAACAACGCAGCAAATATTCAGTCATGTGGCTGCTTGAAAGCAAAACCTCACAGCCTGTTTATCTTTAAGCTGAACTTGTCCAGAGCTGACAACAGTGAACATGCACCTCATAAACTATATGAAGACTGTTCCAACTGATGTCCCTTTACATTAAAACAGAGCCTCGCTGCCTTCGCTTTGGTCGTCCAGCCCCCAACAACACACACTGGACAAAGGAGCTTATAAACTGTGCCGCGAGGAGTAAAACGAGACTCTCATCTATACGGTAAAATTAATTGATACATATATAATTCAAATCAAATAGCGCCAAAGCGAGCAGATTTATCACGTCTGTAATTAGATAATCGTTGCCCTCTTTTCTTATTTACATAGCAGCCTGCATTCCACAGCCCTGCGCTCTCTCCAATGGGCTTCAGCCACCACGTGTCCATACACACACACACACACACACACACACACACACACACACACACACACACACACACACACACACATACACACACATACACACACACAGTATACAAACGCTCAAATCCAACAATATTCCACACTTCAACATTTGTTCAAAGTCGATAGTTTAATGGTCTCAAGACGACCGTGAATGCATTGGAGTCCATTTAGATTTTTAGATGACAAACATAAACCTGTGTGCAGTTTTGAAACTCAAACTAGGGTTTCCAGCGTCCATCAGAACGTATAGCCTATATGCCTAATGTTGTTAAAGCTTCAATATAAAACTATATATATATATATATATATATATATATATATATATATATATATATATATATATATATATATATATATATATATATATACAAAGATTGTCATGAACTGTACAGACTGTAGAGACAACACCCTGGGATCCAAAATGAACCCTGACTTTATAATAACCAACAAGTTTGCAGTGATATTACGCATTCTAGAATTCACAGGCTGGTTACTTCGCAAGAATAGTGAAACACAAACAGTGGACATCCTCTGCCGATAAATCGACATGCCGATAATATATATAGTTTCCTTAGTTTCCTCCCCGTTCTCACCCCGACGGTGTTGCCCTCAGCACTAATGACAGAGGGACAATAAAGAATCCTGTTCCGCAGCTCACAAAAGGGGTCCGGCACTTAAAACAGAAATCTGCATTTAATTTATTTAGTGACAAGGAAAAGCCTTTTATAGCTTGATTTTTATTGGTTCTTTTTCACTTTAAAGGAGGGGGGTGTGAGGTGCGTGTGTGGATGAGTGTGAGTGTTGCAGAGAGAGAGAGAGAGAAAGCATAACACACGCGCGCGCGCGCACACACACACACCCCAGCCTCCTCCTCTGGTCCGTGTGCCAGCGCGAGCTACCCTATACGGTGGGAGGAGGGAGGTGGGGGGGCGCGCGGATAATTAATGCGGATTGACTGATTGCTCTTGAAACATACCGGTCCTGCGCGCGGATTGTCCTCAAGCAATGAAGCGTTCCTGACTGACACTTTCCACCTTCCCTTCTTCGCTTCCCCCCCCCCCCCCCTCACACTAGACCGGTGTGCGAGACTTCTTCCGCGGCGAGGAGCCACACATCCCGGGCGCGCCTCTGGTCGTCCAGCCGGGCCAGCCGAGGCGCTTCACCCCCCCCAAGTGCTCTGGAGATGCGGCGCGAGCGTGTCACAAATGAACGAACCTGAATTGTACTAAATAAATCAGCAGATAAATTAAGCATGCACACATTATTTATAGATTAGATTTTTGGGGTATTTTTGTTTCTTCTTGTGCGTAAAACCACATTTTCTCGCGCAGCCGGCTCGGCGCTGCCTTTTTTTTTTTTTTTTTTTTTTTTTTTTTTTACGAAAATGAACTCTTTACTGCAACTTCCCCCCACGTGAGGAGTTATGCCTCCGTAAAACAAAACAAGGTGAGCAAGCCATTTTCCGCACATTAAAAAAGTGGAAGAAGTGTGTTTAAAGTGTGTGCCGTACCCTCCCGTTGCAGCCATGACATTAATTGAATAAACTTCTGAACGTCTAAATAGGACCACATGAAAAAAAAAAGAAAAAAGAAAGAAAGAAAAGCATAATTCACGGGGAACGGAAACACATTGGCGAGGCTGGTTTTTAAATGAGGTCCAAATGGAGAGCTGTCTCCACGGGAGGCCCTCCGTACAGGGCAACCGTGCTATTCTCACCAGATATTTCTGATAGCCCTTTAATGACGCGCATTTCCAAACAGGCTCGTTCACCAGGGAGACGCCCCTGCTATCTGAAGGTGGCGCAACCCCGTGAGACAATAGAGCCATATTAGAGAGGAAAAGGCATGAGAAATGTGGAGCTGCTGCGCTTCAACAAGACTGTTCTGTGCGTGCAGCGGCGGTGATGTTGGCACCGTTTCTCCCCCCCCCCAGTCTGTGGTGGTAAATATCCACCGCTGAGATGGAGGAGAAGACGTGATGGAGTCAGAAGTTGACTGGACACACACACACACACACACACACACACGCTAAAAGAAAACAAAAAAACAACGTGACCTTTTCGTCTCTGTGTGCGCAGGACAGATGCTGCTCCCTCTGACAATCCTGACAGGAGAGAGAGAGCTGAGGCCCTCACTACGGGGTCATGCGATGCCAAATCGTTGGCATGAAGAATGAAACGACTCGAGATGTTCTCGACTAAAAGACGTGGATTTGCGAGGCTTCAGACACCCCAGACCAAGAGCAAGACGCTACAGCAGCAGCAGCAGAGGAAGAAGATGATGGCAGTGATGATGATGGTGACGGAGGCACCAAATTAGTAGCTGTCACAGAGCCATATATCCGGCTGTAACCACTAGCAGGCCTGTATGGATGAGATGAAAGCACCAGCATCTATTTATAGGCCATCGAAACACGCAGGTGGAGGCTTTAATTAGCATAACCATCCCAACATAAGCAGCCATAGCGTGCCGTCCTGCGCTGCGAGCTTCATGTGCAGTTGATATTCCGACAGGGAGGAGAATTGAATCTTAACAGCCAGCGAGAGAAACGCGCGCAAATAATGGGACCGAACGCGCCGCGCGACTGACGTGGTGCCACCTCACTCCGCTGCGTCCCTCTCCCACAGTGTCTCTTTCTTCTCCAGAACAACAACGTGACGCGCCACGTTCACGGGAGTAAGAAACTTTTCGCACTCCTTGGTTTACTTTCAAGCACCGAGATCGTAAAACGTGTTTTTGCTCAATCGAAAAAAAAAAAATCTCAAAGCAAATGTTGAAAGTGCAATACTGAGCATCTCCAGCATGGGACGTGGGGGGGTCAAAGGTCAGCTGACCATCTGCGATTCATCACTGGGGTTTTCAAGTGAGCCAATTGTTTCGTTCAGCAAAAACAAAGACTTATTTTGTAACCAAGGTCTTTGCACGACTCATAATTCAAAAGGTGCAGTATGTAGTTTTGGGGAGGAAGACACAGACCTTCACCCACTGTAAGAAAATATGTCTAAATAAACAAAATAAACAAACTCTTTGGTTTCATGACAGAATAAACAGAAAAAACAAACTGACATTAAAGGACAACACAATTTCATACTGTCTTACTTTGTTTATATTTGGCGGACCCTGCCACCTTTTCTAGCTTCAAACACTTAATTCCCCCTGAGAACATCTTATTTTGTCAGATATAGGAAAATACATGTTTCTCAGTTTGAATTATTACTTAATTAATTTTGTAAATATTAAAATTCTGGGTTTTAATTTATTGTCCAAAACTACATAAAACCTTACGCACAAAGCGCCGGCAACTGACTCCTCAAGAGAGAAAACTGGATTTGAGAAAACCTTTCAGAGAAAAACACTTCATCATGTCCTCTGTTGTTTTATGGTTAATTTAAAGCACCTGATCAGAACTCTTCTCTGCGTCTGGATCTTCTCTCAAAGAGAAAACACAGCCAACAACAACTGCATGTCGATTTCAACTCTGCGGGTAGGAGCCAGAAACATGGACATGGAGTGGACACGCTGCAGCAAAGGGCGACAGATTGGGTGGAAAAGTGTGGAGGACATAAGGGTCATATTTAAAAAAAAACACTTTTTGGATTTTTATGGTCTTCAACATATGCGATTTGAGGCAATGTAATGAGGGGGATTGCATGAGGTCGGAGTGGATGGTCACAGCAGGGAGAATATAACACAACGGCGCGCATAAAAACTCATTTCACCTCATTTGTTTGTCAACACTTCAAGATATTTTTTTTATATTTTTTTTGTTGCTAATTATGATTTTTAAAAAGTCACTTCAAAGAGCGTTTACATGGCACCCAGCACTGCAGAATCAACGTTAAACTTAAATTCCAACTACGGTGAACAGTTTCCAAACCACGACACGATCCAGAATGTAAAAAATGCATCACTTGTACGATCCACACACAGTTAATTACATTTTGCTATCGCTGCACATCATCATTTTAATAAGATTTCTTTTTACCGAATGGGTAAATAATGGGTGAATAAATAATATAAAATAGAAATCAATTCCAAAATCACAGTCAGTGTGCCTCTGAGCGCTGACACAAACCAGTCAAGGTGTTTATTCCAGATTTTCCTTCGCTGTGGCTTTTATTTTTCTTCACCGCAGCTAAACTACTTATGTGCACGTTCAGATGCGCACATCGGGACGCTCGGTTCTGCTGTGCCCGTTGTATTTAACTTACTTGACCCCGGGACGACGAGCGCAATTATTCATCAGACAAACGCGACAAAATCCAAATAAACAAAAGCGGAGTGCTGAATAACCGGCCTGCGTGGTGCGGATCTCTGTAGAAGACTCCCTCAGTCAACGTCCATCAACTTCATTACATCTGACTCCACTGCCACTTTCTCAGACTGAGTCAGAAATCACAAATGTGACCTGAAAAGGCAGCGTCATCTCGCGTGGACGGCTGTACGGCGAACGGTGTTGCCAAAAGCTCTTGCTGGTGTGTGTGTGTGTGTGCGCGTGCGTGTGTGTGTGTGTGTGTAAGAGAGATAGAGAGAGAGAGAGAGAGAGAGAGAGAGAGAGAGAGAGAGAGAGAGAGAGAGAGAGAGGCAGATCAACTCCTTATACAGTGGTACCGTGTAACTCAATATAACAAAGTAAGCCTAACAAACTATAACACCCAACTGTGGAGCCGATCGACTGATGGGAACTCTGGTTTACATGGTTGGATCACCGTGTGTGTGTGTGTGTGTGTGTGTGTGTGTGTGTGTGTGTGTGTGTGTGTGTGTGTGTGTGTGTGTGTGTGTGTGTGTGTGTGGTGTGTGTGTGTGTGTGTGTGTGTGCGCGCGCGCGCGTGTGTATTGGCACATGCCACCCCAAGAGGCCCCAACTGATACACCTTCTTACATGGAGCGCACACCCAATGTTCAGGAGAGACGTCGAGATCCTTCGCTCAGAACCATACATCCAGATAAACATCACAGTCATCACATTCACGTGTACAAAATACGCACCAATACGAATGCGTGATTAGACGTTATAAAGTTGTCAGAAGCGTAAAAATCAGATTAGGCAAACTTTTGTATTTTTTCGCGTGTTTTATTCCTAACTAAAAAACTTGCGTAAAACTCACAATCAAGGCCCTTCTAAATAGGTACATAAATACATAAATAAATAAATAAACAAACAAACAAACTGGAGCCAGGAGCCAAAACTCCCGTCATTAAAAAAAACTCTTCAGGGCTGTTATATCCTAAAAAACTCTGAAAAAAACAGTGAAAAAATCTTATTTTTTACACAGAAAACAGATTAAACAGAATGCAAAATACCACACCTACCTATACATTGGCCGTCTCCGTGTGGCACATTATTCTATTTAAGGAACGAAAAATGAACGACCAAAATGAGTTCTGTCTTCCTCCCAGAAACTTGACAACTTAGTAGAAAAAAGAAAAGAAAAAAAAAGAAAAAGATCTTGCTCCTACACGCTTTATCCGAGCCAACGCGCATTCAAAATGTATGGCCTTAAATAGCCGCTCCTCCGCTTCCTTACGCGTCCATTCTCGGCTCAGTTTATCCACCGAGGGGTTTTCCCCGACTACAAGCTCCGGATCCTGTTAGATGCGAGTCTCCGTGAGGCTTGAGAATAGCAAATTTATGTCTGGATGACGCGCCCGCTCTCTCTCCCACAATGGAGCCGGAGCGCTGACATTAAACAGAAAATTGATGGAGAAACTCTCTCTTTCTCTCTCTCTCTCTCTCTCTCTCTCTCTCTCCCCCCTTCCCTTTCCCATGCTCTCTCTCTCACCCTCTCTCTCTCTAGAAGGAAGCTTTCTTGAATTTTCTGTTGGGTGTGTGTTTTTTTTTTAATCAGGGGAGGGGGCAGAGGGACATCAGTTACACATCAGGAATACACCCACTTTCATCCACGCCGACTAACATATAGCCTATACAAATGTAGGCTTCACACACACACACACACACACACACACACACACTCTCTCTCACACACACACACACACCTTTTTCTGACCAGTGTTTGCGTTTGTGATTGTGCTGAACTGGATCATGGAGGTGGAGGAGGATGAGGAGGTGGAGGCCTAGCACTTCTTCCACATTCATCTCGATAACGTGAGATCCGCACGAAAAGTTTGAACACAGCGAGCAGCGAGGATCGTTCCTACATCCATGGAGTGGAGGCCGAGCTGCTGTTAGTATGTATGTTGTGAATAGTTTGACTCTGGCACGGAACGGAGCGGCTCTTCTCCGGACATCCAGTTGATACTTAGATGTCCAGAGAAGAGTCGTGACTGCAGGTCACAGTGTGCCCACTTTTTAAAAATCTTTTTAAAATCACCAACAATAACTGCTATATATATATATATACATATATACATACATACATACATACATACATATATATATATATATATATATATATATATATATATATATATATATATATATATATATATATATATATATATATATATAAAAGCTTCTCCTGAGTTTCACAAGCATTTTGTTGTCAGGATGACCGGCCGGCGCAGGCAAACACTGCCGTCATACGCACACACACACACACACACGGGTTCAATTGTATGAGCGCTATAAACATTTAGCACAGACGTTAAAAGAGTCCACGGCGTTCGTGCGCGGCTGCCCCGCAGCCCCTGATCCAGTCCAAACGCTCCCGACAAGTTTGTGCGTAAAAAGTGAATTTATCCCCCGCTCTCGCTCCTCAGCAAAAAAATAAATTTAAAAATGGGGAGCTTCGGTGTGTCGCCGTGGACTCAAACAGACAAAGAAATGATCGTGCAGTAAACACACACACACACACACACACACACACACACACACACACACACACACACACACACACACACACACACACACGTACACGGACAGTCGGGAAACTGAAGATGCGTCGGAACAAGAAGTGAGCCGCAGGTTGGAGATGAATGCGGAAGGAGCGGAGCTGCAGTTTGGAGGTAATTTGCAGGGACGCGGCGGTTCGTTGGGAGTCTTCTTCCCCTCTTTCCCAAACGGGACCTCTCAGCCTCGGCTTTCTCCTCTCTTCTTCTCCCCCTGCAGCCCCCACCGGCTGCCCCCGTGGGTCACCGCTTCAGGAGCACCACGTCACCACGTTAACCCCTGCATCACCGGGTCCGGGGCAGAAGCGGGGCTGAGAGCCCTGTGGGATGGTGCACTTTAGGTTAGGGAGGAGGGGGGCGGGGGGGTGGGGGTCCACAAAATCGGGGTGCGGGGACCTCCAGGCGCCCCGAAGGGCGGGTCCAGGGGGTCTCTGGCAAAATGAGGAACAGATTTCGTTTAATTTATTTCAATTCGGTGGAAATTCACCCTGCGACAGCTTCTATTAGAATAACTGCTGTAATTAGGCTGCAGCAGTCTTTCCTGTCTGTGTACACGAGCTGCTGAAGAACTACACATTTCAAATGAGCGCCATTTAAAATCCTAATGACTTCAGAAACAACCGAGCAGGAAGGCCAGAAAACTGTGTTGCCGTTGTCACAATCCACCATCCAATTTATGATTCATATTCCCGAATTGATTTTTCAACAAAATCAAACAAATCATGTAAATTCCTGACTGGAGCCAAACGCAGACCAAAGCCCCGACGGCACAGTGAGCTCACGACACAAATCTGACTTCGTCCCTTTGGTTTGTCACATATTTCGGCGGTCAGTTGACTGTGACATCAGATGTTTCCATCTGACAACAACAAAAAAATATATATATGCATCGTGAGGCCCAGCAGGCAAATCCACTTTCTGTAATGACTTTTCCAAACCAAGGCTGCCCTCATCACAATGATGAAAAATAGAAACTATTCACAAGACCAAAAGCAACAATACAAACATAAATCCTTCCAGTATGGTTTTGGCTCTGCCTTTGAAAGGATTTATGGGAAGGGGAAGTAGGAGGGTCCACGGCAGACCCCGCCCTCTCAGGAGCATGACCTTTATTTGTGTATGTGATGGCCTACCGTTGCATTGTGGGTTTTGCAGTCAGTCCATAAACTCAAACCCTATTACACATTTCACAAGTCACAAAGGATATTTTCTACTTTATACACTAAATCTGATTCTGACGTAACTTATTATATGTATGTTATGTTCTCATTTTAAATGAACGTAGAACTTAAGTTAAATTCAACAACAAAACATAACTTTAAAATGCATCTTTGACGTCTTTTGAAGAATTCTGTGTATTTTATATTTAAAATCCTGTGTTTGCCTTGTTTTTGGCTCTTCTTGACAACTTGAGCCTTGTGGTCCCACTTCATCGTCACGAGATTGAAATGTTTGCAGTGTAGGTTCCTGAAAGCCATGGATGTGTAGAATTTGTAGGTTTCATATCACATGAACGTTGGTATGATGCGTGTCAGGTCACATTCAGATTACGTGTATATGAGTCCACTGTGTGTTTCAACATTTGAAGGCGGTAACTTTTGGATATTTTTGATTGGGCGCCAGGACATTTTCCAGCAGTGTTATTGGGAACAAAACCGACAACTTTTGATGAAATGTCGGTACAATATCCAGCCCTGTTGAAAAAAACAAAACATGATCCTTTCCTAACGCTGCAGGATCAGATATCACCATGTTGGTGTTGCTCCTGGTCCATCGTAATTAATGTTGCTCCAGCAACATTATTGAAGCTGAGCGATTACATATTTGTAATGTCAGAGTTTTGCATTTAGAGTGTGATGTATAAGGTAAAAGTAAAAACACTGTGAAAGTTTTTTTTAACTAAAAAAAAAACATTATTTTTCACATAAGTATTCTAGTTCCCTGCACCTCATCACATATTTTAGTTCACTAAACCTCATTATGTAATTTAGTTCACTAAACCTATCCAAGTATTCTAGTTCCCTAAACAAAATTGCAACAAGAAACAAAAAAGAGAAAGAAAATGATACGTAAACTCTGAACAGGAAGAGAACCTCGCCCCCCAGAATTGATTTTCATCACTGTTTTGTAAGTTGATGGTCCTGGTGCCATATTAATTATGGTGTTCCAGAAACAGCAATAGTTACACCTCCTTTGTGCCTAAACCTAACCACACTATAAACACAGCATTGTCGCAACATAAAATTCAAAACTGAACATTAAGAAATGTCAAGTTTCAACATGTCTGTGCTTTGCAGAAAAATCCATTGCAAACATTTACTCTGAGTTGTCTGATCATAACTTTTTCTCGAGGAAGAGTCCACTCTTTTTCCTTTTTGCGGTTGAGATTTTTTGAATTGTTGAGGAACACATTACTGCACAGCAGCTTATTATATATATCACATAGTTGTCCCTTTAAAACAAGTTCAAACAAGTCCTGCTATATATTTGTCTAAATTCTTCAGCAAAACCTCATAGAAGCTCTGTGTGATTCCTGTCATAGCTGTGTCGCCCCTGGTCCTCGTCTTTCAACCCAAGTTCCAACTGCACACGCAAAACCGGCCTGAGACCCGGCGGTTAAATAGATGCCGTTCATACGCTCACTCATCCATCTACTTCAGCTCTGATGAGAGACGACTCTGCTGCATTGGAACCGTCGCCTGCGGCCTGAAACGCGACCCTTCGATCCTCATTAGAAGAATCCCAAACAGGGCCAGTTTACAGCTAAAGCCCCGGCCAACCCGGACCCTCTCTGCTTGTGTTGGGTAAACACACCTTGATGAGATACTATCAGAGGTGTCAGGTGGTTTTCACTCCTGGATTCCTTCACATAGTGAAGTATATACAGCACCTGTTGGGAAACAAGGGCCTGTTTCTTGAGCAGAACTTTGCTTTTTGGGAGCATGAAACTCCTTAAATAATATCCTCTACTAAGTTGTTTGCCAAAACGTCATTATGAAGTAAACAACGTTGATGCAGGAAACATCTGTAACATTCATTACAAAACACAACAGCTGCTGAAAAGACAATAGTTGTCTTTTAGAGCATTTGGCTTGCGTGTTTCCGATAAGCTCTAAAGCCCATCGTGATGTCGAACACATATGGTGGTATTGATAAACGTGGACAAATGTTTGAGATTTACTCCATAGATCTGATGCTTCTCATTTGCTGTGGTGTAATACAGTTGCTCACTCTTAACCCTGTTCAGATACCGCTCGCCTGCTGCATGCGTGTGTATGTGGGCCCCTGGTATTAGTGTGTGTGTATGTGTGTGTATGTGTGTGTGTGTGTGTGTGTGTGTGTGTGTGACACAGCTGCAACAGGTTAAGAATCAGACGCTAAACCTGTTTCTGGTTCCAGTTTGAGACCAGCTCCTCTTTGGCAAATGGAAAACACTTCAAGGTGCCACCGCGCCTAAAGACGGTTTCTGCATTTTAGGTGATCATGTGTTTTTTCGGAGAACAGACGTTATTTGCCCCGGAGGCAAGTGCACTGCGCACACGCGGAAACACGCGCACACAATGCAGTTCTTCAATTTTATGGGGGCCCAGTGGCCCCATAGGTGAGCGTGGCTGCATAACTGAGACCGCCACAAAGGGGTGAGCTAAGAGAGCAAAGCATCCTGGGACGTGACTTCTTGCCATAGCACTAAATTCTTTCATCTTTGCTCTCATATTGTAATGCATATCAGTCATAAAAGAGTGTGACATCACTGGACGCACAGTGGTGCCTTTATCCTGACTCTGCCATGTAGGTCCTCATCTCTCTCTCTATGAGTTATGGCGTATATGCATATTCCATGAAGCCACATTAAACCACAGTGTACCAAAGTGACAAACAGAGACATCTCTTAAACGTCATGCCAGCCCATTCAGCCCTCGATGCCATCGTCCATCCATCCTCTTCTCTCTCTGCTTTTTTTTTTTATTGCAGCTGCTAATGCAGCAGCCAGAACAGAAACAAAGCTAGCTTTGTGACCCCCCTCCCCTCCTCGCTGTCTGCTGACGCGTTTGCTTGTTCTCCATGTCACCCCCCAGCCCTTGTTCCCCTTCCAATCTTTCACTAAAAACTTCTTTTCTTCCTTTTATAATTTTTTTTTTTCCTCCTAACATCTGCAGCAGCATCACGCGGCCTGGCAATGGCCGGCCCGGAGAGTCATGTGATCTCCACAGTGGCTGTTGCTTGGGAGAAGAAAAAGGGAAGTGTGTGTCAGAACCCATTTTTTGGCCCAGCTGGAAGGTCAAAGGTCAACTCAACGCTGATCCAATCAGTTCAAGCCACAAAAGGACCAGCTCGTTTTTACCCCGTCCTTGCCCTCTTTCTGCTGGTTCTAACTTTATCCTCCCTTTCTTCTTTGCTGCTCTCGCCTCTGGTCAGATCCAAATGTCAAAGCCTGAGGTTGACTGTGATTAAATATGCACAGAAATGTGGTTTGTTAATCTTAACACCAGCAGAATATCAGGCGCTTCACCACAACAGGGCCCAGAGCTGGACACTGACTGTGTTTTGAGGAATTTTGTATATTCACCCTTGTAATTCATATGAAAATGAGCAGAAGTGTCTCGCCATATAAATGTGAAATGCTGAGCTTTAAGGCATTTATACATCAAGGCGCTTTTTGTCTATCACTGTGATTTTGTTTTATTTGAACAAATCCACAGATTCAATCTGCAAAAAAGATTTGCAGGAACTCGGAATCAATTCACTCGCTTTCATGGTTCGAGAGGAACCTCACACTAAATGTATATGAGATGACTTTCATGTTGGGAGGTGGAAGAAATTGACCTCTGTAAAACCAGTGGTCGAGATGACATACATACTTTCAGATGGAATATTTTTAATGAGACATTTTCCAGCCATGTTTGTTGCGACAGAACCAGGAAAATCACGATCTTTTAAATCCAAACAATAGTTTTTTGGGCCTAAATATCACCAACCATAAGCAGTGCACATTATAAAACAGAAAACTGAGCCTCAAGAAACGTGAAGTTGCAACATTAATAATCATTACGTAGGCTATTAAGTCTAATCAAATAAAAAACACTTAAATCCCCAAGATTTTTATTTGGATCCCCACAAATTGTAACTCATAGATACAAGGCACCTAAATACATCAGATTTGTATTCTTCATTCTTATCCATGCAGTATTACCTAAGAGAAAAAGGACCACCCTATCTCACTATGTTATAGAACCTAAGAAATAATTCCTGGATCCGTAACTTTATCTGGATCCCCTCTAAAACATAATGGGGGTCTATTCTGGGCCGAGACTCAGCCTCCATCCGAACTTCTTGAAAATCTGACAAACCAACCAACTAACTAACATATTTGTTTAAGGCGCAGAGTATGCAATATATACCACTAGGGGTCCCTAAATCAAAACAATAAAAACAAAATTCAGAATTTGAATATGTCGAAAAACTAGTGTGGAATCATGGGAGTTGTTATCATTATTGTTAAGAAAATCTAGCTGGTGTGAGGCAGGCGGCATGTTCACTAAGAAAGTTGTGCTTTGACATTTTAATGACATTAGATTTAGTCACATTCGCCAACTTCCTTCCTCGCTCCCTGACATATCATCTGACGTTTCCTTGGACGGCAGAGCAACAGGCGAGCAAATGAAACGCGCCATTGTCTTGAATAAGATGTGGGATTTCTCTGGGTTTGAAGATCGCTAGAAACATTTGGGATACTGTGAGCTGGGCAGGATCTTCAGGAACTTTATTTTATATGTGAATATATTTATTTATTCATTTTTAAACACACAGCGTTAGCTCTACTATTCAACCACTTACATATGAATACCACAATATAAATACATAAGCTAAAAAGAGTTTTATTATAATCATGTGGCATTTAAGTAATTTGGTTTGTTTACCAAATATGGAGGGGCCAAAACAAAAAGTGTGCCCAAAGTAATCTGTGCTTCTTTTTTTTTTTTAAGTATACAACTCAACAAAATATCAAACAAAGGTCCCATCCCTTTTTAAACATTTTAAAATGATGGTATAACACAGTATAAATTTGATGCAATAGAAAGAAAACTTCAGATGTTTAACTCAGTCCGCCTCATTGAGGTCAGCGCTGTAAACTGATGCTGCTGCAGGTGTAACATCAGGAAGCTCCCTCGTAGACTTACAGCCATCATCCCCGACAACTGCAACAAGAGCTGGCGTACACACCCTCCGCTGATCAAAAGTGAGTGAATGTGACGGCTGAGGAGTGAGTAGAAAACTTGTACTGAGATGATGAAAGGGAAACAAAATGGGGATAGTTTATGGGTTCATAGTGACTGTAATCAGGATTGTTCTGTGTTGGTTTTTACTCTAGCCGAATGCGGTTTGGGAGGAAAAACCTTCTTCACTGCTGTTTTGTTTCATCAGCCCGGAGCTAATCCATCGAGCAGATAACACAGAAATCCTTTTGATTGCTCGTGAATACGCTCAGGAATCAAACAGGAATCATGTAGAGGAGCTACACCCCGATGCTACACTGTACACACACACACACACACACACACACACACACACACACACACACACACCGCTTTAACTCTCCACCTCCTTTTTCCTCCACATCCATAAAGACAGATATGTTTATGTGGCACATTGTGGAGGACTTTACACAAAGCAGATGCATTAAAACATCCGTCTTACTTGGATGAAATTGTTCCACCCCCTCCCTTTCCCCCCCTTTCCTTGGTATCGTCATCTCTAGCAACAAGTGGCCTCTTCCCCAGATGAATCTTTACGTCCACGGTAATGCAGGCTGCTCCTCCTGACACACAGCAAGGGGGGGGTGTTGCACTGATTGTGCTCGGAGGGGTGACAGGTAAGCACGGAGGAAGTGTTCGGAAAAATAAAACAAGTGCATGCACGCACACTTCTGAGGCTTTTCCATCCCACTCCCCCCCCGATCAACTTGAATGAGCGGGCTGCTCAAATAAAATCTTAGTGCCGTGGTAATGTTGCGGAGCAGCATGGCGCCACAGCTAATGGGGGGATCTTATCTACACCCCCCCCCGTTCCCGCACCCAGCTCCACGTTAAAAACCCCCGGCGTCTGTCATCATCCCATGTGAACGGGCCTCGGAAAGTTCAAACGTCAAGCGCACATAAAAAATTTTTTTAAAAAAACGTAAAAAAAAAAAAACAACAACAATGTGATATTTCTCTGTTATGGAGGTTATAAAGGAACAGGCGGAGAAGAGCTAGTGAGTGTGTGGAGGGGAGGGATTGACACAGCGATTGTGCAGTTTGTGGAATCTAAAGGAGCGCTATTTGTAGTTCTGGAGAAGAGACTCGGCCTCGGAATTCTAACATTTGCAATATTAATGAGGTAATAATAAAAACACCCTTTCCATAACAGAATAAACAAGCTGTTCTCAGAGGAAAATAAGGTTGAAGTTAGAAAGGTGGCAGGGTCCGCCACATATAAACAAAATAAAACAGTATAAAATTGTCTTAAGGTCAGTCATAAATACAAAGGCAGTTTAATTATTTAGTTTATTCAGTCAGTGAAGATCTTTCTCTTCTTCCCCAAAAACTACATAATGCTCCTTTAAAGAACTTAAAACTGATAATCAACGTGCAAGTGATGAAAGTTGCATTTTCCTCTCGGATAAACATACTCAACATGTCTAAAATCAAATCGAGAGGCCTGGCAGTGAAAGTCTGTGTGCGTGTGTGTGTGTGTGTGTGTGTGTGTGTGTGTGTGTGTGTGTGCATGTGCATCATGTGAGCAGCGCATTATTAGGCCTTTCTGGGGAGTTATCCATTAATTCGGGGTTAAAGTCCATTTGCATCGAGACAAAAGGGACATGGGCCATCCATCTCTACACTGAGGGGAAGGGGGTAACAGAGGGAGGGGAAGGGGGAGGGGTGTGTGTGTGTGTGTCCACATTGTGTGTGTGTGTGTGTGTGTGTGTGTGTGTGTGTGTGTGTGTGTGTGTGTGTGTGTGTGTGAGAGAGAGAGAGAGGGAGGTGAACTGTCCTCTTGCAGATAAATCTGTTGCCCTCAGGGGTGCGTTTACATAGGTGAGGACTGACTGTTCTGCAAGCCGAGAGTGATTTATCTGAAAATACCACCACTCACACACACACATACACACATATAAACGCACACACACACACCTATAGCACTCCTCTGAATCAATTCCTTCACCATGGATGAAGCAGCCTATTTCACTTCCAGTGTGTGTGTGTGTGTGTGTGGATGAACTCACAGTAGCAGGCTTGCACATGTAAACACTAATGTGCACAATAAACAGAGGACACACACACACACACACCTACACACTGCTCAAGAAATCCATAACTTTTATTTTAAAGAAGGACCAAAATCTTTATTTGAAGGAGGATAAAAGTTGATGTCGTTTTGCAGAAGATTTTTTTTTTCGAGTGCAGCTGCGATTTCATCCTGCTTGTAGATCCTCCCTCACACAACCACAGAAAGGATTTCCTAGCAACGATTATAATGCGCGCACACACACAAACACACACACGCACAAGCTCAACGCGCTGGGGCTCCCTCCAGCTATCAGCGTGGGCTTCCCCCTCCTTCTCCCCCCTCCTCCTCCTCCTCTTCCTCTCCCTCGCCGCTCCGCCGTGGAGGGAAGGAGAGAGAGAGGGAGAGAGAGAGAGAGAGAGAGAGAGGGAGAGAGAGAGAGAGATCCCCTCCACACAACTCTCCCCTGGAAGCCCCAGCTGCTGGCTAGACTGCGCGGTTACACGGGCTGCCTGCCTGCCTGCCTGCTCACGCATCGGAGTAGCGGTGTGCGGACCCGTTCTGCGCCAAAGCGGCCACCGGAGCGACGGTCTGGAAGGAGCCAGGAGGACACGGCGGAGGAGAGAGGGTTTGTGCGCACCGCCGCGGATCGTTTTCCAGCGAAAATCGCGCAGAAGAGACGGGGAACGGGCTCCTTGTTTTCGAGGAGAGAGGCAGCAGAGGGAGAGGGGGGATGGGGAGGCTCGGATAGCCGCGGAAGCCCGAGAGGTGCGCTTTTATTTGGTGCGTAATGACACGACGCGTCTCTCCGATGGTTGTACCGACGTGCTGTTGACGAGAAGGGGAGGGGGTTGGGAAGGGTGGCGGGGGTAGATTCAACGTGTGAGGCTTCACCGGCGAATACCGGGGACGGTTTTATATCCAGATACTACAACCGACACGGGAGCAGAGGCTACAGCCCCATTGCGCGTAACACGACGCACATGGCACGCCCCCCTCTGCCCCTCGCCCCGTCCTCCTCCCCCTCCCCCTCCTCACTGACAGGGAGGCGTTTGCTGCAGGGCGCCATTTTCAAAAGCCTTCTTTGCATATGAGATTTATCTTGCTGCAGGAGGGCTGCAGCCGTCCTGCCGTCTCATGTTACACGCTAGAACAATATGGACCGACGAGGAGGAAAACAGGAAAAGTGGACCAAAAGTCAACCTGTCATCTTTTCTTCTTTTAACGATTGTTTTATTGTTGCAAAGGTGAGAAATTTTATGATTTTTTAAAAAAACATTTTTTTTTATTATTCATTAACAATAAGCACATGCAGCTGCAGCTCGGATTTCATTGATATTGTTTGTTCCTCATAGATTTGCACATAATTTGAATTTTACCTGAGTGGAAAACCGAAACAAAAAAGAGATCAATTTTATTGTTTTGACATTATGCAAAAGCTACATTTTTTACAATGATGACGAGGTCTATAATTATGCAAAGTTATGCAATTAAAAAAATCTGAATCTAAATCTATGGTTTTAAAAGGAGATCAGTGTGGGCCTGATGTATGTCTGAACTCTATAGGTTACTTTATGTGTAATTAATTTTATTTGTAATTTTATTTAATTTACATTTAATGTTGGAATAATTTATTAAGAATACTAAAACTTTCCCGGATGTTTTCCCGTTATTTAAAAATCTGATAGAAACAGGCGGTGGTGCGTTCAAGGCGCACAAATAGGAGCCAATAAAACCTAAAAATCGATCATTGGCGGGGTGGGCGAGCCACGACCAGCCATGTTGAGATCCTGTGTGTGTGTGTGTGTGTGTGTGTGTGTGTGTGTGTGTGTGTGTGTGTGTGTGTGTCCGGAGCTCCTATTACTCTGACCTCTATTTGTTTTTACCCAAAATATGATATATTGCAGGCTATAGTAACATATCAAACGTAAGGTTTTTAAATGTAAAATGCACGCGAATTAAAATAAATTCTCTCGATTTAAGTCGCATTAAAATAATTCACAGAAGAAGAAAAAAGAGCCTCAGAGATTCAGACTAAAGTCTAAGATTTGTTTTCACAGTTTCAGAGAGATTTCATCTGCTTTTCTCGCACTGGAAGTTTTTAATTTTAGGAACTTCTATTCTTGCATCCCGTCGTCTGATTTGAAGTTGTGTTTTCTTTTTTAAAGTCGACAGGCTTCAGAAAAAAAAGTGTTAAATTACAGGCTGGCTGCAGGAGCAGGCCTGCTTTACATAATTACACACGGTGGACTAGTCTGCTCACTTTGAAGAACACGCTTTTAGTTCTGCTAATCATCACAGCGTGTACAACAGCGGCTCATTAAAATGCAAACATATTATCCTTATTATCTTATTCGCACTTTTTCTGATTCGGTTTGAACATTTTTGATAAAAGGCAGCGTTTTGTTTTTCCTCTGTGCGTCCTTTTGTTTTCACCGCCAACACGGTCGTTTAGTCGGAGTTTAGTTGAATAATCTCTCCGGACAAACAGCAAAAAAAAAAAAAAAACTAAAGGAAAACACGTGTTTGTGTTTAGGTGTGTTTCCATACAATTCAAAACATACTCAAACGTTTGTCTGTGTGTGTGTGTGTGTGTGTGTGTGTGTGTGTGTGTGTGTGTGTGTGTGGTGTGTGTTTCACTATGTGTGTGTTTCACTATGTGTGTGTTTCACTGTGTGTGTGTGTGTGTGTGTGTGTGTGTGTGTCTTTTTTGAGCTGCTGGAAGTGAGTGAGGAGTTTCCGTGTTGGTGAAGTTAATTCAAAGTGACTGCAGCAGGACGGACAGCTTTTCTGTGGCAGCACGATGAGGCGATAATAGCAAAAATAACAATAACAAGACACACACTCACCGGAACACACCGGAATATAAATCACCGGTATACATCACCAGCAGCCGAGAGATACGAGCATTTTAATTATTTTTATTCATTCAGGTGTGTTTGATACTCAGAGCTGAGAGAGATGCACATGTCACTACACTAATAATAATAATAATAATAATAATAATAATAATAATAATAATAATAATAATAATAATATATTTTCAGTAAAGATTGGCTAATAAGTATTTACCATATACGTTATTATCTTACTCCAATTATCAAAATAACTAAAGTTAAAAAATTTGTCATTCTTGCTTTTAAATGTATGACACATTGTTTTAAAAATAATAAAATATGAAATGCTATAAATTATTTAAAAAAAATGTAAATTGTAAAAAATCCAAACTTTTTTATGAAAACTAATTAGCTAACTAATTTAATTTTGCAATTAGATTACTGCTAATTTTATTTTGAATAAGCAGCTACAGAGATACTTTAAATAATGATACTAAATACACAAATAAGTACAAAAATAAATAAGACGATCAATGCTTTTTAATTGATTTTATCTATCTTGCTTGAATTTTAATTTTCTCAGTCAGGCAGTGTTACTGGAGTGTGAAGTTTTATTTTTATTTTATTTTTTCCAGTCAACTTTATCGTGACATAGATTCGACAGCTGTAGGCTGTTTGGAGTTATGTGCTTTTATTTTGTAACTTTTAGAGAGATATTTGCATAGCTTTATAAAAACTTTTGGCCATTTTTGGAATGTATTCTTTTAAAGCGTATCTGTTTGGCGAATTACAACCCATAATATATTTGACAGCTATAGGCTAATATAGTCATGTACTGTTTTATCAATTAATTCATGAATGTATTTATTTATCTTGCTTTAATTGCATATATATTTACGTATTTTTTGTGTCCTCTCAAATCAGCTATTTGCTTGATTGTGGTCTAGACTTGACAGCTGTAGGCTGAATATAATTGTGTTTTTTTGCCCTTGTTATCCAAATATTTGTATAGATTTCTCAAGCTTTTGGTCATTTTAAGGTTTAGTTTCAGTTATCTGTCACCTGACTGCCTGAAACACACGAGACGTAAGTGTTTTGGGGTTTTTTGCCATCTCGTTGGTGTCTTTGTGTCATGATAATTATTCATTAAATACGTTAAACAAGTGAATGTTTCATATTTTCAGTTGTGGCCTATTTGCCTATAAAACGATTCCTGTGCGTGCAGGTGTGTCTGTTGTGCGTGCGTAATTGCTGAGGGTCCACCTGAATTATTTAAAAATTTGCAAGACAAACAAGCTCCGTGTGTGTGTGTGTGTGTGTGTGTGTGTGTGTGTGTGTGTGTGTGTGTGTGTGTGTGTGTGTGTGTGTGTGTGTGTGTGTGTGTGTGCGTTCACGTGTGTAATCTATGCAAACCTGAAAGAAGGCTGCTGCTCATAACTTCCATTATAGCCTAAAGTGCAGATAGATTTAATTTAAAAAGAAAAAAAAAGAAGAAGAAGAAGAACGCGCACACTGTGGGTGGAGGACTCGTGATGGGGGCCACAGCAGCGGGGCATGCTGGGATGTGTCCGTGCTGAGCTGCGTGGCTTTTTAGGAGCCAGTCGAGGCCACAAAATAAAAAGAAAAGGAAAAAAAGAAAAAGGGCAAGTTCGGGGTGTCAGAGAGTTGATTTAAGAGGCCTGCGCCGTCCTCCTGCAGCACTGATGGGCGTCATGCAGACCATCCATATCTCCATAATTGCATCGCGGACAATTAAGACGCAAATTAACAAAGTGGTGGGCCCATGAAGTGGAATATAACAGAGTGCAGCCCTGTGCAACGTGTCTGCGATAACTCAGACAGCGATCAGACATTCAGGCTGCAGCAAGACGTACATAAACAGGTAAACCCTATTTGTTCTTTATTTTCTAATCCATCTAAACTCAGATAATCAGACTGATTATAGGAGCATATGAGGCTTTTCCAAAACATACTCACTTTTAACTTTTTCCGACCATGGTGTTTGTTGAACTTATTTCTGCCGCCACGCACATTCAGAGAGCCATATCTGCAGCCCACTTTACATGAAAGACGCCTATTTTCGCTACCAGTTGATTGTTTGGTATGAGACAGAGGCGGTGCTGAGAGGAGGAGGGGTGAGGGGGTGAGGTGGTGGTGGAGGGGACCCCCTTCCTCCATCGACCCCCCCCCCCCCCCAACCCCCCGCTGCACTGGGATGGCCTGAGAGAGACTCCCCCACCCTATAGCGAGAAGGCACCCAGCTACGAAACACAATACAAACTCAATTAAATGCAGTCTCCGCTGCGATTTACCCGCATTGAATGATAAATTGGCCGTCGTTCTCACACTGTAGGATCTCCGCAAAATTGCAATAATAGGCAGAATCGTTATGTAAAATATGCACAGGGGCCCACATTTACCAAATTTAGTCCAGGAGGGGCAAACTGTCCGTCCGCGCCTTTGTCCGGAAAATTCCTGCTCAAATAACCAGGTTTGTCTCTGGGAAGCGTGTGTTTAAGGTCAAACTGCTACATGGGCCAAATTGCCACATTGTTACCTGCGAGAGAGGACGGGGCCCCTCCGCTAAATAAAAATGAATCTGAGTCTCTCACATATTGCGAGAATGCTGAATAATTTTGTGGCTGTCTAGCGTGAAATTAGTACACGGCAAAAGATGGTTTAGCAGTAAACGGTGTAAACAATAATTACAAAGAGAGGGAGGGCGCGTGGGAGGGAGGGTCTTTACCTGCGGAGCAAGGGAGGAGAACAAAAACCACCTAAACTCATTTTAAACACAAACACACTCCCAATCATTCGCATGTATTTGCTTGAAACCAGAGAGCAATGTGGTGAGATTGCAAATAAGTCAACGAGCGTTAAACCGCACGTCTTTTTTGTTACACGTTCATTCAAATATCTCGGGAGAGGCGAGGATTTAAAAGATTAAAGACTAAAGTTAAGGGTAAGAATTTTTTATTTTCTTTGGGTTTAAAACTTGTTTAGCTGCTGTTTGTGTAATTAAAGCCTGGGGAGTGTTCACGTGTTACACAGTGGAGAGAAAACCCATTTTTTATAGATTTACATAGACCACAAGGACATGAGTGACCTTTTTATCTCATTTTATAGTGAAGCAAAATGGTCATTTTAGAGAAACTTTTCTGAGATCTGTCATTTTATACTTACACTTCTAAATTAGATAGATAGATAGATAGATAGATAGATAGATAGATAGATAGATAGATAGATAGATAGATAGATAGATAGATAGATACTTTACTGACCTCCCTCACTGAAACACATCTATAGTAGCTGCAAAGTACTTGAAATAAGTTAATAAAATAATACAATAAATTAAATATATTAATGTAATATATAATAAAATAGTCAGTGTGCAATGTGCCCAAATGCTGCCCATTACAAGTCAGTAATTCTGTAAAGGCTGGTTACATTCAAAATAAAAAAAAAAGTTATACAAATATTTTCAAAATAAAATAATTTGTTTTTAAAAACACTGAAATTCAGTGGGTAAAATATTTAGCCAGTGGAGAAACCGTGAGTCGCTGTTTTGATCCCGTAATCCAACAGTTACAAAAAAATAACATGAACGTTGAGTTAAAATATCCCATTGCTGCTTAACCTATTGTATTTCAACCCATTGAATTAAATGGGCATGGATGGATATGTAGATTTATAAAAAATGTACTACTTTTCATCACATCTCTGCTATTGTTGTGGAATATTTTTGTTCTTCACCAGATATATGAATGAAACTTCCGCTTTCTTTATAAATCTGATAGTCATTGCAGATTTCACGAGTTCAATCAGTAGATTTCCCTTCAGTCTGACTCTACTCGCTGTGTTGAGTATCAGATAAAAGCTCAAATGAGAAT